>DWKC01001064.1:0-10812 GCA_018249195.1 Racta chiria
CTGTACCTTACAGCCAGTGACTTCAACGACTTAAAATCATTTAAGCGAACTTTTTGTAACCTGTTAGGTACTCAAATGGGACGTTTGCTAAGTTTTGAAGAAATTCTTTAAAACTTGTTTTTTTAAAGACTGAGCGATTTGTAGATAATGGCAATTTAATTTTATCCTGCACCATTAGACTAACTAGTAATCAAATCAATACAAAAACTTTTAATATCCTCCAAAACATAACCGAATGTCGGATTATTATTCGAACGAATATACTTTTTCCTGTTAATCAAAAAAACTAAATCCTGCTCATCTTTGCGCGTCCGACGACTATAATGTCACGATCACGACGCGTCATACCCCGCGAGGCTCGCCTGCCTTCCACTCTCAGACCAGCTTCTAGAACATGCATCGGCGCACGTAACAAAAGTTAAATAATATAATTTCTTAAAGTCAAACATCTATTAGTGTTCCCAGTTGTATTTAAACAAGTTGAATCTGTTCTAAGATGGTACAACCGTAACAGTATCCCGGATAAATGTGTAGAGTTTGAGGAAAACCGACTATTTGCAATAAATCACTTGTGTTGAGCACTATTCAATAATGTTGTGTAAAGCGGATTTCAGCCAGATAATCTTTCTTGCAGTATCTGTAAATGTTATCTTCGGGGCAGATTTAAAAGGTGTGGTACATTTTTAATAATTGTCGTATTACTGCTAGAATATTTGTTTACTTTGGGAAAAAATATTTAAAGTCTTTGTTATTCCAGTTGGTGAATCATGTCAGCCATGGCTGGACAAACCCGATCAAGGAACATGCGTACGGGCCGATGGTTGTCCAGAAGTAATAAGGTCAGTTTTATCACATGCTAACAATTCATCGAGCTTCCGGAGCCACACAGCTGCCAAGCCTGCAGAAAAAAAACCTCATTTTAGACAAGTCTAAACAAAGAAATGGTTTTAAAAAAAAGGCGTAATAGATAGCATTACGTTACGTACGTAGCATCGTTCTTAGATTAACTCATGCTAGGTGGCGGTGTTAGTAGGTGCCGAGCAGATCTCGGCCTAACTGGTAGTGAATAAGTATATCTAATATTTCCTGAAGCGTAAATAGCTCGGTTGTATTGGTGAATGTTTCGATCGTGATCGAAAAACTTCAGCAACATCGGGAATAGGCGGTAGGAGGATGGGTTACCGCTAATGGTAAATTTCATGAGCACTTCCGTGCTTCGGAGGGCACGTAAATCAGTCTCTCCCTGTTGTTATCGTTGGATAGCAATTGTTAAGCCACGTCGGAGGCCCTGCATGAAGTAACTTTCGATACTCGGGTTGGCCACTAACCTCTCACCAATCCTCAATGGGGCAGCGTGGTGGAGCATGCCCTAAGCCTCATCAGTATGAGGAGAGATCCGTGCTCCGCAGTGGGCTATTAATGGGTTGAAGCCAATATTTCCGGTGTCCAAAATATAAATATAGATTGTTGAATAAAAATGTGTTGATTCAGACTAACTTTCATTAAGATTCCTAATCAGGTATTACAGTGAAACTGGTAATTTTTAACTTATCAAAAGATGTACTAGTAACACACGACAACAGTAGATAAATATCAATTAATTAATTCTAAGCCCTTACCAACCACCATTGTGATCGATGCCCTTTACCCTGTTTAGGCACCAAAATGAATTGCATCTGTTCATAATAAATAATTAATATTTTCTCTACAGCTATATCTTAAAAAAGAAGAGCCATCCGTTTGAAAGATGTGCATTTGAAAACAACGTGGAAATCGTATGTTGTCCCGAATCTCCAGCTGCTGATCCTCCCAACGGTATGCTACCTTTCAATCATATCATTATTTTAATAGATAATTATTTGGTATCCCAAACATTGTATAATTTACAGTACATATGTACTATATATATATACACAGCTGTCTGTACGTAACTTATAGCTGTTGTACATGGAAGATATCTGGGAGAAACCGTTACCAAGGAATATACCCAAAAAAAAACATAATTTTAGATGTTAGTTTGATTGTCTGTGCATTTGTGCTGGCTAAGCTCACAATCGCCTTACTGCTATAATATTACACCCAGACACACAGAACAAACATTCCTGTTCATCACAGAAAAGTTTGCCCGTGGTGGGAATCGTAACCACGACCTCCGGCTTAGCAGTCAGGTTCACTAACCACTAGACCAACAGGCCATTATTTAGTTTTAAAATATGAAGGAGTTAAATTAATAAATAAACGCAAACTGGTGATCATCATTAATGTGGCGAGCTATTTCCCTATAAGGAAAATTATACATAATTCGGCTAGCTACGTCACATGCACCTTGATATAGTGATAATAGTAATAATCAAGCATTTTTGTTATCAGGAAACACTAAACGGCCGCTGGAGATATGTAAGTTTTATTAATATTATCTACTTAAAATACCCGGCACAAGTCGTGAGCACAGACTCCATCGGGCGGACTCACGGAATTATTGATTATTTATTATTGGTGTAGGTACCAGAAAAATTATTAGTAGGGGTGTACCGGCACAGGTGATTAGCCCCCGAAGATACAGATTGGAGTGCGGTGTGTGGCAGGGAGGCTTCACCTCTCCCAATCTCTTCAATCTGTATGCGTGTCGGATGAAGCATTGGTAACGTCGAGCTTAACAACATCAGCCACGCGGACGACATGGTACTGGCTCCCCCAACTGCGAGGGTTTTAAGGGGTTATGCTTTATATATGGATCTCTGTTGTCCGCAAATAGAATCCCATTTGACTTGAAACTCAATTTAAGTATCACAGTAAATGCACTTCTCGGAGATCAGCAAACAACAACTGTCAAACAAATCGGTGGACCTGTCTCATCAAAACGTCAGGGGTCTTAGGAATAATTTCATAAATAACATAGTGTTCTATGTTGAATGATTCTTACTTCCTATGATTCTACTTGCCTTACTTTTCGGTGTATCAAAATCCCTCAACGAAGAGATTTACACACTCCCAAAACTCAATTCAAACGCGGATAAACACTTATTTTCACAATTTTCTCCATGCACCGTTAAAGAAGTGTCGGATATTATCGATAAATCACACTGTAATACTAGTAGTGGTATTGATTGTGTTGCTACATACAAAGGCTCTCAAATTCATTTTAGCATTAAAAGTTTAATAATAATTGCAAACCTGACCCATTGTATAAATACTTTACTTCAAAAAGGTAATTTCCGTAATTTTCAAATTTTCCGTAATCTCTAAAAATAGCTAAAGTTTCTCCTATTTATAAAACTGGTACTATGTCAGATCTTGGAAACTATCGACCGGTCTCGGCATTGCCAGTACTATCCAAAGGACTCGAAAAAATAAAATACAAAAGACTAGACTAAATAATAGTTAAATAGATAAAATAAGTAATAAACATAAAAGTTTTTAAACTGGACGCCAATTCTCTGTTGATAGGATCTTCTTTACTTTTTCTACATAAAAGTTGTTTTTCATTAATCTTTGTTTATTAATTTTGGGGCTCATTTAATATTCAATATTTTTTTGTTCTATTCTTAATATGTCCATCAAAGGATGCTAAACTCAAGATTCGTATTGTCCAGCTATGGATAGACTTGATAGATCTGTTAGTGAGCTACTTCGGGTACTTCGGGAAGGCGGAGACCGTCTCATGCTCATGATTTGGACCATACCAAGATAGCGTGGTTGGGCAAGTCACTACGTCGTGATATAAAAGGCGGGCTTAATGCTAAGAGCATTCTCTACCAGCCAACCATTGGGCGACAGCAGAAAACAACGATGGCTGTATAAACAATAACATAACTTAAACTTAAATAGAGACATTAAATAATATATATAAATATAACATTAAAACATATATAATCGGGCTATATGTAAATATAATACAACTTATGTTTTTATCCAGATTGTGAAAAGCTCGTGCGAGACGCCATATTCCCGTTGTCGGATCATGTACTTGGCGGCGTGGATGTAAAAAAGGGTGAATTTCCACATATGGTAAGTTGCTTGGAATGTGTTATTCAGGGACGAAAAAACTGGTGGAGGGGGAGGGTCTCAGCTGCCTTGTTTTGCTTCAACTGGGTATGCCCATTGTGGTGTTTATTATGCAAGGTTTGTTGAAGTCGTGGGATTAATTTCGTAAAGGGTTATTTAAAAAAATACACTAAACATTCCGCAGCCAAGTGTCACTTGAAGCGTATACTTTCTTCTTTTTCGGAACCCGTATCTGTCCCACTACTGGGCTCGGGTCAACCACTCACAATGTAAGGTACGTAGTCTATCACGTTGTCCAAGTTCGGATTGGTAGACTTCACACACTTTAAAAGACTTTGTGAGAACACACAGGAGTGCAGCTTTCTTCACGTTGTTTTCCTTCACCGTAGCAAGTGATAATCAACTTCTGATACGCGCATAATTTTGAAAATTAGAGGCGGTCGCGGCAGGTTTCGAAGCCACCCGTTCAAGAGACCAATGTTCAAACCATTAGGCTTTTACTGCTTTTAGCCTGGAACACATAATGTGGGGTATACATGGTATAATGTGGGGTATACACTATACTTCTATACATGTATGGGGGGTATACTTTATATTATTCTAATTCATATTATAATACCTAATATGTTATCAAGAAACTAGGCAGGTGCATTTACTCTGTCACCCTTCTCTACCTAAAAATCATAAATTGAAATCTAATTATACATAACATATAGCTTTCAATATTACTAAAACATTGTGTTTTCACATTTAATAACATTAATAAAATAATATAATTGTAAAAGTGGTTGTTTTGGGTTCTGTTCCCTCCTACAAACCCCCTGTATGTTTCTTCCATATATCTTCCATGTACAGACAGCGATAAGTTACAGATTTATGAATGACTGCGTACCGACCGCGCATCTACCTATTTCCTATATCACGTCCCTCCCACGCACTTCTCTGCCCCCTCTCTCGCCGTAAATATACTCAATGTAATTCAGAGATAATGTTTTATATAATTATGTTTTATATCATTTTGGACACCAAACTAGTAGTTTTTTAATTTATTCGTTACAAACAGACAAAAATACAATCTTTCTTTTAATATTAGTTTATATTTTGTCATTGTTGCAGGTCGCCCTTGGCTTCGTCAGGTCGGATGAATATGAATTTAATTGCGGAGGCGCCCTGATATCAGAATACTATGTCGTCACAGCGGCCCACTGCATAAATAACCGTAACGGGTAAAGTTTTTAACAATTTTTTTACAAATCATTAATTGATCAATATCAATTTGTGGTATTTCCATACAAATAAATAATGATGTAGGTCGTAGCATTAGATATGAATAAATCGTAAAAATATTTTTAGCAAAAAAAATATTCTACCAATATTGAAAAATCGAAGTTCGTAATAATTAAAAACAAATCCGTTTTATCCAGTGAGAATTTACAAAATTAATACAGTGACGGTTAAAATATGTATATAAGTATGTATTTAAAAATGTATGTGTATGTTTTTCAGTTGTTTGACCACCATAGTACAAGCTAACGCTGTGTGTGTGAGCTGTCCTAAGATATTTATTTGTTTATTTTTCTATTCAGCTGTATTGGACACGGGCCTATTTAAATATGGGAAAACATGCCTCTGCAGCCGACCAAGCTAGTCTTGGGAACGGGCCGCACTGAAAATCAGTTCATTATGGCGTATGCTGAGTCTATTCGTGGTCTATGTTCAATTTATTTATCATTGCATCGTATTATGTTATATTTGTCTAGTTTTTCATATTTGGTGTGGCAAAGCCATAACTAATCGTTTTTCTTTATTTCTTTCAATTTGTCCAATATGTTGGAACATTCTCTATTTGACATGATACTCGCAGCTCGTATCAACGAGCGCGGCCACATCTCGTACACTCATTACTGCACCGATTTTGTTACAATTACTCCTGCTTCCTAAGTTAAGAGTTACATACAGACATAAATCTATATAATTTTGTATATTTGCTTGAAACTGTGCATTTCCAATCACGTACACACGTGTTGAATTGATAACATTATTTTTGAAGTTGATTAAAATATAAAATGGCATTCCATATTTGGATCACCTTCCTGTAATACGTTGAATGTCTTCTTTTTTCAGGGGAGATGTCAGTATCGTGAGGATGGGTGTAGTGGATATTGGAACGAGCAAGTTCAACTCTGAAACTGATATAAAAATAGCTGAAACTATATTACATCCTGACTACAAGCCTTTAATTAAATATAACGATTTGGCATTATTGAAGTAAGTATATTTAAAAATATATATTCATCTCTCCACATTGTGCACATTTGTGCACCACGGATCCAGGGGGGCATGAGCAAATTGCAAAAAAGAATTAAGTAAAATTTAAAACGAAATTGTAAAAAAAAATGTAATTAATATTAACATAATGATAATTATACTTATAGTAATTTGATCTTTATTTTAAAAATATGTGGGCTTTACAAACTAAAAAACAATGTTAATAGTCGTAAGTCGTAAAGTAGAAACATGCACCTTTTTCTCTGCTCATATTGCCTACCTAAGGTGCAGCGATTTTTTGTGGGGCTCTGAGTACGTTTTTCTATATATTTATTTCTATATATATATATATGTAAATGAATGTTTGTCTGTATGTCCTTTATAGAATCCTAAACTATGCACTTGATCACGTGATGATTTTTAGCAAAGTTGTAGTGCATGAGCCCACGAAGGTTAGAATTGCAATATTGCTTACAAAAATTAAATGAACTTATGTTGTAGGCTGGAGTCGGCGGCGCGGCACACGTTCTTAGTGGCCCCTGCGTGCCTCTACAACGAGGGAAATATCCCCACTATTCCGCTCACCGTCACTGGCTGGGGGAAATACCTGGAAAACAGTACGTCACGCATATATATTAATACGTTAAACAAAATCTTTGACTCCTTTTTAGCTCCAACAGAGAGGAGAGCAGAGAAGAATAAGCGAAGAAGCTTAAAGGATAAGTCCATAAATAATTACCCGCAACGATAATTATGAAAATGAGTCGCATTAATAACTATACAGTTCTTATTATGTTTTTTTACTATCAGATAAACTTTTATAGTTTCTTGGAGTGATATCGTTGAACTAATTCTATGTAGGCTTTAAATTAATATAACTTAAATAAATAAAGGGTTATAGATCATTTATTACTTTGTGCGAAGGAATGAACAGATTTTTACAAATAAAAGCATGAAAAACACAGTTTGGTACACAAATATAGTTAGTTCAATACAATTATTGAAAAAATACCAACCCTTACACTGACAAAGGGGGACACGCTTTGTAAACTATCTAAACCAATTTCACATTTCATCAGACTCTCAATACGGTCTTAGACGCAGTGGGTACTGAGGAAGCTGTGTTAGATTTGACGTCTTTGATCACTAAAAAGTTAGGACACAGTACGAAATGTCTGTCAATTTTCCTATATTAAAAAAAAACATTTGAAATTGTCCTTTTTTCCACTCTCTTGTAGAAAGTGGAAGCCATAGGGATTAGAGGGACACCTTTAAATTTTCTAAATTTATATTTGTATGATCGCAAACACAGTGTAAAATTGGAGATTACGTAAGATGTGATTTAGAAATATCTTATGGCGTTCCTCAAGGTAGCGTTTTGGGACGCACATTACTTCTCATTTACATAAATGATTTAACGAAATTGAAAATTGATGGGGGTAAGATTTTTTCCTATGCAGACGACACTGCACTTGTATTTGAAGACGTTATTGTAATTGAGGACATATCCAAGACTAATAATATTTATTATTTATAGCAAAGCACAATCCAGTAGTGAACTGAAACTTAAAATTCATCAGTGTAATATGTTTAGTACTATTAGCTGCAAATGTGTCATGATTGATTTGATGATAGAAAGAGTAGCTTCAATCAAATATTTAGGTGTTATAGAACAAAGATTATCTTGGCATCAACATATAAGAGATTTAAGACAATTAGGAAATTAATTTGGATATTTAAAATAATTTGACATTTTACCTCTAAAAAGGTTCTCAGCCAAATATATCTTGCTCTGGCACAATCTGTTATAGGTTATTTTATTCCAATCTGTGGGGGGAACTTCTAAAACTAAACTCTAACGTGGGCAACGCTGTTTAATTAAAAGTATGTATTCAAAAATATACAGGTATGCTGCAGTATAATATATGAACTTGTATGTATCATACAGTATACTGTATAGAGAATATAACTTGCTCTCGGTTCGAAAATTGTATATTTTAGCAATCATCTTACATTTACACAGAAGTTAAAATTTTACATCACACAAATTCAACAAACAAGAAATAAAAATAAAATTGCAGTCTAACCTCGTATACAAACGACCTTTACCACTAGACAACATTCTTCACAATCAGCACATTTATATGTATAATAAAGTAAATGGAAAATTAAACATATTCAAATTAAATTCCTTTAAAGTTAAACAGAATATTACACTTTTGCTACAAACATTATGTTACGATGAAATAGAAAATTTACTTAAGCGTAACACTTGGTAAACAATATTTAATAAAATGTAATTAAAATGACAAAATAATACAATTAAGTAAATTCAAATTATAAAATAGAATTAAAATAATTACATAAAAGGAACGCAATAAAACATTTTTAAAGCTGGTAAATGAATTATATTTTAAAAATATCTGCAAAGACCACACACACACACACACAAATACTCGCAAACATACATACACACAGAGAGAGAGAGAGAGACACACACACTTGCACATTTAAAATATAAGATAAAGTTTTTTTTTATTTTTGATTTTGATTTGATCTTTTGACTAAAATGAATTCCTAATAGCCGTATAACGAATACACGTCGACTTGCACGCTGTACCGTTTTGTTGTATCCTTGTAAATACACCGTTTTTTTATTGAAAGAATGAAGGAAGAAAGAATTATTATATATTGATGACGATACTTTTATAATAAATACCAGTAGGATATAGTTGTGAGTGTGTTAATGGCCATAAACTGCTGGTAACTTGCTCCTCCTCTCTGCTCTTCTTGATGCGCTCTTGAATCGCGCAATATAATTTAAAATTACTTTATTTTCAGAGGAGACTCACAGCAAAATTCTTCAAAAGGCGGAGTTGAAGGGAATGCCTGACGCCAGGTGTAAGGAAATCGTCCCGGTTAAGCCGAGGTTGTCTCAGGGTATCCAACCAAGCCAGTTCTGTGCCTCGGACCCGCGGGGCCTCAGTGACTCTTGTCAGGTACCGACCGCGCTCCCACTATGTACTGATATACTGCAACTTCTAGAACGACTGTCATTCTGCATCTTAAGTAACCAAGTTGCGTTCGATCTGTGAAATAATTATTTAATGTTTCGCACATAACTTTAAAGTAAATCATATATTTTCAGGGTGATTCTGGCGGTCCTATTCAAGCTCTAACATCCTCGGATGGCTATTACAGAATATTAGGCGTTACTTCATTTGGGCAGGGTTGTGGTTCTCCGATACCGGGAGTGTACACCCGCCTTTATCCATACCTCGACTGGATAGAAAGTGTGATCTGGCCTAACGGGCTGTTGGATTAGTAGATACTTCTAAAATAAGCTGAATAAATAAGAGAAATTGAGATTAGCCTGGAATCCTTAAATATTTGACAATGGACATTTTTGTGTAGGTTTCATACCACCTTCATTTAGCCCCTGGAATTGTTTAATAATAAACATATGTTTCATATATTTCGTCAATTTTATTTCGATTGAACCAATTATTATTACACAGTAATCGAATGATTACTCATTTCGAATTACATTCCATGCGATATATTGACTGTTATTAAGAGAGCTCGATGTTCCTATATTGAAATAAATATTTTGAATTTGAATTTGAATTTTTATACCATCTTCTCGTAGTTGAGGACTCGATCTAACACTATGGTCGGAAGAAATGCTATATCTACTTTACTATATATTACATTCGAAGTAAGGTTCCGTTGTTGACGTAATAACTCTGTAACCTGTCGAAGGAAACCATTCGAAATAATTTTCCTTCTAAATGTAACGGCATGTGCTATTATAACGAATTTTTCAGATTTCTAGAAACAACCATTTTTCGTAGTTTGTAGAGGGCCGAGACATGACCCTAGCAATAATTATCATTTAGAAGCTTAATATTTCGAAAACGAATCCGTAAATCAAATCAACTTTGGTCCCAGACCTATAATGATTTCAAAGACCTATTCCACGATACTAGACACGATGAGGTAGACAAGATCCACTTCCCCACTTTACCTGGAAGTTACCTAAAAAAAATTTTTTTCAAGATTTTATTATACCACTTCCTTACACCATGATAAATATGTATATCCATGGCAATCGCAGCTTAGTGCGCAGACAGACGCACATGGCTAAACTATAAGGGACCCGAGTTTCTACGGACCTCTAAAAATGACGCGCATATTTTATAATTAGACGAATAACTGTAAAGAATATCATCATTCTCACGAGCTTCCATTTCGTTCATGACGTATCCAAAATTCTTGAGGACAAAGGTTCATAGGAGCATCTCAGAAGCGTAGGTAGCCCGTCAATATCCTCGACAGCGGGACAGCATTGTCATTGAATCCATTGTACACCCTGACGTGGTGCACAGACCAAAAATCATTAATTTTGGTTCACAAAGCAAGAACCCACAAATCGAAAACCTTAAAAAAAACGCCATTCAGGATCGTTCGACACAAATACCGGTATGAGATGTGGTCAGATTCCTACCGACAAAGGTGAGAGCAATATCAAAATTAATT
>DWKC01001065.1:0-10811 GCA_018249195.1 Racta chiria
TTGCTTATCTGATTTAAATGCGGTTTTCGCTATTGTTTAATAACAAGCTTGACTTAACCCTCAATGTTTGCTTTATTTGAAACCGAGTCTACGCTTTACTGAAGTGAGGGTAGTTACCTACTTGTTAATAAATGCAATAGAAATCGGTTCACTGAAGACATTTGTTGGAGCAACATCGTCCGTATGTCCGTCCATCTGATGTCAGTGATAACCGGCGCGGCTAATAGGAAGGGACCACCTGTATTGTGGACCAGCAGAACTAGAGACACCGTGTTTGCTTCGTAAATGTGGATAGGTTTTTGAAATTTAGTTGTTGGCCGTGTATAATAGTGACCTTGCCTGCGAAGCCAGGGGTCCCAGGCTCAATTCCTGACAAGTGCAGATGTTTTTTTGAGAGATAAGTATTTTTTTGTAAATTATAGAACGAACTTCTGTACGGTGTTCCCTCAAAGCTATGACATGGGGTCCTTCAAGATACGAGTCCAACGCTTCCTTTTTGGCTGCATTGGATGCTTCTGGTGTTGCTAATATCCATAGGTGGCTGCGATTACTCACGATCAGGTGACCCATCTGCTCGGTTGTCCGGTTATGGTATAAAAGAATTGCTCTTCCAAACAGAAAACTAAATGAAACAGAAAACTAACCTAACTCAGACCATCCGACGTCATACGTATCACAAGCAACGTGTCCGAACGTATTAGATTAGTAATTTATAAACGGTTGTTCCTGGTTTCAATTTACGGTTGTGCTGACCGAGGAACTGGGTGTAAAGGACTGCGCACGTTACACCAACTCAATTCCGACTCTACTCATTAGAGACTATAAAATCTGAACTTTAATCGCGCTTAAATTTGTTTTTCTTTTTTCTATCTTTCTTCTTAAATTACAATTGTATTTAAAATCGTAGATCTGTGCTCTACCCAATATAATACCCACGAATAATCTACCCAAAACCGTCTTCTACTTGTAGCTATGGTATGAAAAGCGAAGCTCTGGCGAGTAAGACCTAAGGTTCAAGGACTTTGAAATCGGCACCTAAATGCATATCATCACAAAATGGGGAAAGCTGATCGAAGACAGTTCAGAATCAGGAGTCGTTACCGCGTACGATGAGGAGGACATCATTGTAAAATACAAACTATGTTGCCTTAATGTATTTGCCCTTTTTTGATTTTTTTATTGTGTACTGTTTTTTGTTCACCCAAAAAAGGTGAAATAAAATAAAGTTCATCTTTCAATGTTCATATTTGCTGAGTCGGAAGAGTTGGCGTCGAGTTGGTGTACGTGCGCGGACCTTTACGAGATGGGCGATTCGCTTTATTTCTCCTAATAGATGAACGGCCAGGCAGGCTACACCGAGCAGGGTCTACGGCATATTATTCGCTGGGATTAATTATAGGTCCGCCGTATCTTTATGTGTTTGTGGAAGAACATTGAGATGTTTTACGCGTCGAACGTAAATTTTCGAGATTTTATCTCAGTCTAGTAAAGTTTTGTTACGTATTCATTATTAAGATTTTTAAATATTTTCTTAAGGTATAAAAATATAAAGATTTTTGTGATAATTCATCGCGTTCTAACATTTTGTAAATAATGATGGAATTTATATGACAGATAAATGTTTATTCATGGGTTATATGTGATGTGTGTTTATATTGTGCATACCACCCGCGATATTGAGAAGTGTAAGCTTTATAAAAGGTTTATGATTCTTCAGGAATTGGAAAAAAATGCCAACAAAGTTAAGTTTTCTATAAGCTACACGATAATCTAAAACCACAGCATACCCAATATATACCATTCACCATGAAGAAATTGTCAAGCCAAGCCAAGCGATCGAGACCTGCCAATTTATTGCCTAAACAGGACGCATCTAATTTAACAGGCAAGCATTTAATTTAGTCCGATCGTACAGCGGGGTATTTAAATTGAGATGTCGAGATGCGCTGATAGCAGTCGGGAGCGGGCTCGCGATGCTATCGGGCCCTCGTTTGTACAGGGCGAACGGATAGCATGCGATGTAACGGGGCCTATGGATTACAACTATTGCTAGTATTAACTTTTGATTGTATTAGTTTTCAATCAAAATTATTAATTTAAAAAGAAATAAGACTTTAAATTACATCGACTTATAAAATGTGAACATTATCAACTTAGTCGAAGTCAATAAAATACTTATTATTTGAGGAAACTGACTTATTTGAAAATTTTGACTGGCCTGTTGGCCTAGTGGTTAGTGGACCTAACTGCTAAGCCGGAGGTTGTGGGTTCGATCCCCACCCAGTACAAACTTTTCTGTGAAGACCAGGAATGTTTGTTCTGTGTGTCTAATTGTAATTATATCTATTTAAGTATGTATTAAAAAAAATATATGTATGTTTATCAGTTGTCTGATCACCATGGTACAAGCTTACGCTTAGTTTGGATCAGATGGCCGTGTGTGAGTTGTCCTAAGAGATTTTTATTATTTATTACTTAAAGACTGCTCGTCAGATGTAGCTCACATGGAGAGCATAAAGTTATGGTAACACACATAAAAAACACGAATTAAGAAGCCTCCCCTTTTTTTGAAGGCTGATAAAAATCATACTGAACAGTTATAGGTATTCTTTAAATAGACATATATTTTTTACAGTTACAGATGTTTTTTTATATATGTATGGTAAAATATCTTAACATCAAGGTTTTTGTGCAAGGTGATATACGAAAAAAATTTAAGTTAAATTTTATATCGACCAATCTTGTTTGTATGTGTATCATTAGATGTTGCTTAGCTGAGAAAGGAGAACTCTCCGGCCTGGGATCGGACTGGAGCATGACGAATGACGAGAAGGTAGACTTGTTTCAGGGATAAATAGTAATACTTACTAGAAATGATTTTAGTAATTTAAAAAAATATTGGTAAATAAATTTTACGTTACTATTAAGTTAACACTACCCATCATCAGCTGACTTCTGTCGCTTCTAACAATACCTTTCTTACGGGATGGGATCGGAGTTGGTAGGTTTTTAAGTCAATCCCAATACGACCAATAATTTAAATATAATATATAAGTTTAATTATATATCAAAGATGAAATCAAATTTTTCACTTTATCACAGGAACTCACTTATCAAAAGTTTTCTCTTAATATGATTTATATATAATAATACATAACCTTACAAATGGTAACTTACTTTAAAATTCGAACAACCATGTTGAATCTATTTTGTTATGCTTACCTATTACCTACGTGACATCTTGATATATAAAATAGTTTAAAACCGCGCTTCCAATCCGCAGCAAATAGTTTTACAGATTGCCAACTTCTTTCTCACACTCAAACTACTTTCCTGTCGCAGACTGCCTCGATGACACGTACCGAAGAATTATATTAAAACAATTTCTGTGGAATTCGATCGGCATTGCAATATGGCAAATTGGCCCTATAATCTTTTAGTAACTTATAATCATTTAGTACCTATAGTATAGTGGTTGTAATCTAAGCGGGTCCGTCCTGCGATCACGTAGGTAGTCTTGCCGTATGCAATCCAAAGTAAATTCCTTTAGTTGGAATTTATCAATTCCTACGTGTTTTATATGATTGTTGATTTGCATTTTGATGGAGCAACAAAATGTTACCTTTGAAATAGATTTTCTATGGATGCGTACTATGTCTCCCAATCTTTACTTTTCTCCAGTGACACAGCGTGGTCGAGTATACTCTGGTTATCAGAAAAACCCGAGTAATAAGGCTATTAATGGTTTGAAGTCAAGAACGGATAATGGTGCATAGACAAATATAACGGGTATCGAGGTTTTGTTGAAAGGTATCGTCAAATTTTAATTCATTCGTGATAATATTTCAGAAATAGAAACAACTATTGCTGGGGTATTTATGAACGTAGTAGATCCATGGTAGATCCCATAAAGTTATTTTTTTCTTTTTTCTGTTTGTACGTTTGTATATGCAATTAAAGAAGCGATTTAATTATTTTTTAACGGTTATACACTTACACACAAGACTTCCTTGTTTTGTGAACGGAATGTAGCTATAACACAAATGACACGTACCAAAAAGAAAGAATGACTCGCGAACAATTAATTGACTGTCACATAAATATTGGGTCACTAATTTGATAAGAGTCTGATAGTCACACTACATGTACGAGATACAAAGGAACCAAGACATACAGCACGACTCATGAAGTACAAGGAAATCAATGAAGATTCTAGAAGATATAATACATTAATAGAAGCCGCCATTAAAGCTGGACCATTTCACGCTGCTGCCACCAATCGGCGGGAAATTGCCGGCCGGAACGGGACGCGTGCTGGTAATAGCCGGCAATCAGTGGGCAGATGGTCGACCGGCATCTGCGACCACCGCCATCTAGAGTAATGACTGGGGACTTGCCGACCGACCGATCGGGCGACGAGAGCTAGTGTTTGTAATTAGAAAGCAAGATGAAATGTAATTAAAGAATGAAGAAGAGATGAAAATAATGAAAAAAGATATGACAAAAGACAAAAAAAAAGGAATGAAAAAATAATAGGCACATCGCAGTTTACTTAAGGCTAAATAACAAAAACATAATATTTAGTTAATGCGAATTATCCTCGCCTTGCGCTGCTATACTATAAAATTCATGTAGCAGAATGGTGTAGCAGTTCCTACTAGAGAATTTCAACTGTTTCGTACTCAATTAGTAACGCACAGGGTTTTTCGTGAGTTGGTTGATGACAGACGCGTAGACTACGATGACAAATCCCGGGAATTGCCAGAGCCAGATTTTGACCCCATTCCTTCGTTTAAAAGCATTGCCAAATCTATATGGAATTCGTTTCTATCTCAGGGCTTGAATAATGACTTAAATTCGGCAACAAACAAGATGTTTGTTACATTATTAATATTTGTTCCGGATTTTTTTGCATTAAATGGCCATAGTTCATCGTTTTGTCACCTTCAGTAGAACTAGTCGGTAACCGAACCAGTTTGCGACCTTTCAATCGGCTAGGAATGTCAACTTGACGTCGCCCGTCTGTCGAAAGTACTGCTATGCGGCATGCGGTCATGACCGCTCTTATTCCCGTTTACTAAAAACTATTTTGCAATAACCAGTTGGAACACATAGCTTTGTATTGGCATCCAGTAATGATTGTACTCTTTGTCCAGCGTTTCCTCATGATACGGTTTATATCAGGGCACAGTTTACAAGCCAGCTGTGAGGTCTAAACTACCGGCTTCAAACTATAACTTTCTCTAATAAATTTCACCGCAACTGTTAATATTGTTGCGGATCTAAGTACGAGTTACGGGATCTGTGATACACGAACTAATTTTATAACTGCTAGAAGACGATCGACGCTTTTTGTAAAGTATGATAATGAACTAGAAGCAGTTCAAATCTTTGATTATAAAGTGATGAATTGGGAATTAAAAAGCATCTAGATTAAAATACCTAAAGGCTTTACAAAAACAATTTCAGCTATAAAACAAATCCTTAATAAGATGCAACAAGAAGTATTTAAAGTGTGTCCAATTCTAAAAAATGGTTGTATTCTATGGCATCTAGCAAGGAAATTGCTGGGAGTTACTAAGGATGCACAAAAAAAAGACGTAAATACCGCAATAGCAGTACCTACTGTTGTACGTCAAAAAGCAGTACAATAAAGCACTGGCAATGCTGTATTTAATTCCCGTGAACAGTGCACTTTATAATTTAACGACGCGAATACATTTACTGGCATCCTGAATCCGGAGGATTCTTTGAAAATAACAATGAGACAGCATTCCTGCCGCCGACCCGCAAGACATCTTGTTACGACAAGTTTTCAAGAATACAACAATTATATTGGGTGATAACCATCTGAGATGATAAGATCTGCTGGATATCACTGTCTTGGCCTAATGAATATAAGTTATAATGTGGAATAGGTAATTTTAACGGGTTTCTTGCTTTGCAAAGTCACATTGTCAGTAAAAAATATTTTTCTTAGCCACGATGGAACAGAGGGGAATCCGTATAAGCTGAGAGGTTGTTTTTTTAAATTTGTGCAAATTTTTCGTCCCACTTATTTCCAAGGCGGCTTACAGAATTTAGATATGATTTTTTGGGTTTGCGATTCATTGGCGATTGTTCCTATAGTTACATCATGAATTCGCTAAGTTAGTGGATTAATTTAACCAAAACTAGTTCGCTTTAAATGCGGAGGCTTTTTTTATGTTATAAGCAACAAACTAGTGGACGGGTCACCTGATGGTAAGTGATCACCGCCGTCCAAGGACATTAACAACACCAGGCTGGGACTAACGCGTTGCCTGCAAAGTCTGCCTGTCAAGTCTATTTGTAGTTGCTTTAAACACACATAAATGCGATGCTCCCAATCCTTCAACTCTTGCACAACACACGCTATTCGCGATCAGATCTCAACCGCACCCTTACGAACGCTATGCTACAAACGACCACAATAACTCAATTTGAATAAATCATATCGTGCTATTGAAATAAAATTCATCATTTCGCAATAAATCGCATATCATCGTGCCTAGTGCAGGGGATTCTGATATCTATACCCTTGGAGATAGATGCGAGAAAGGAGTACGATGAAAACATAGCGCATGGAGTTCGACAATAATCCGTACAAGAAACTTTTGGTCCGCTATCATTTGTCCGAGTCACTCCAGTGACATCTGTCGTCGCAGTAACGAGTATATCTAGAGTTGGCTCATTATTCAAAGCCGTAAGTATCACCGGAACTCGAAGCGGTTTCAGATAACGTGATATATGCACCGAGCGAATGTAGCAGGTATAAGCGTATCGGGCCCTCGATCGAGCTTGGTATTAGTTGCTGATTACTTAATTAATGAATGTTCACTTGTGATTTAATTAAATATGTCTTCAGCTCATTAATGACCCACTACTGAGCAAGGGATCCTCCTTATACTGTAGATGCCTACTGTACCGAGACCACCACGCTGCTCCAATGCAGATTGGTGGAGGGGTTAGTGGCCTACTAAAGTGTCGGAAGTTTTTATGCTGCCCGAAAGCCTCCGACATACTTAATGAGTGGAATATATTACAACCAAGTCTGAGTGCCCTCTGAAGCACGGAAGCGCTCATGGAAGTTTTGACTAGCGATCACCCATCCTCCTGCCGACTTGCCTAACTTGTTAGTAAACTTGATTGCTAAGCCCGAGGTCGTGGATTCAATTTCCAACCAGGACAGACTTATCTGTGATGAACGCGGATGTTAGTACTGTGTCTGGGTGTAAAAAATGTCTATATATATATATAAATATATAGACATTTTTTAAATATATATTTATATATATATATGTGTGTATTTAAGTATATATTAAATAAAAAGGCAGTTATCATTTGTCTGATCACCGTAGTACAAGCTACCACCTAATTTGGGGTGGCCGTGTTCAGATGGCCGTGTGTGAGTTGTCCTAAGATATTTATTATTATTTAATTAATGATTGATTTAATCATCAATTGTTTTAATTTAATCAATAATTAATTAAATCAATCATTAATTAAATAATAATAAATATCTTAGGACTTAGGATTAATGATTGATTTAATTAATGATTTATTCAGTTCTACTGACCTTTATAGCAAATATGTGCTTCCGTACTTTGCTAATCTGCTAAGCTGTAAACAACCGCGTACGTGTCCAGGCACTGTCTTAGTATCGTGAGATAACAGTTGGTAAACTGTACCAAAGGCCTTCAGGCATAACTAACTTGGATTAGTCATTAATCATTTCACCATTGCACTGGTACAGCGTACAAGCATACTCCTGGCTTACTCGATTATAGGAGAAATCGCAAGTCACTTTTCAGTTGAAATCAGATAAAAAAATATCTGTCAAGATATCTGGTTGTAGATAACAGGTATCTGGAAATACTCGATATGGATCGTTCGTTCGTTATGGACTATAGGATGTGGATAGGCACTAGCATACTACTTGATCGGAGATCCTGATATTGAAATACCCCTGATCTATCAGTAACTAGAGCTTTGGCAATATTTGCAGTTATACTATGCATACCATACCACCTCTTTGATTCTTGTATTGTAGAATACCGGTGCGAAATAACAAAAAAGCTCCGTTATTATGATATTTCTAGTGTGCCCCGAAGTTGCACCGCGTTAATTTAGGGAAAAAACGTCTGAAGCTCTCAAAAAATAATATTTTCCCGCTTTTTAACATTTCTTAACAATACTCGGCTCCTATTGTTTGTAGCGTGATGTTATATAACCCAATAGCTGTGCTCGCGACTTCGTCCGCGTTTGCAAATCTCGTCTGCAAATAATGATATTATTGTAGTATTAACTACAATAACAGTAGCCTCAATTACTCCTTATTGCATCAGCTATCTGCCAGTGAAAGCTCCGTCTAAATCGGTACATAAATTTTAGAGATTAACCGGAAAAACAGACAAACAGACAAAGTGTAAAAAAAATATTTTGGTATACGTACGTTGTATATACATATGCATTCAGTAAACGCATTTATTTCTTCTTTATAAGGGTCTTAGAAGACTATTTTGATTATTTGAATTAGGGATATATCCCTAATGTTACTGTATACAGTAACTACGGATTTTTTTGAAAGTCAGTCTCTTGGACTTCAAACCCTGCTGGGCGCACCTCTAATTTTCTAAAATTATGTGTTATCAGAAGCTGATTATCACTTGCTACGGTGAAGGAAAACATCGTGTGGAAACCTGTACTCTTGAGAGTTCTCATAAAGTCCTCAAAGGTGTGTGATGTTTACCAATCCGTACTTGGCCAGCGTGGTGGACCAGGGCCTGTACCCCTCACATTGTGTGTTGAGACCCGAGCCCAGTAGACGAACAGACAAAGTTTGCGACGTACAAGTAACTACGGAATCCTGCATTGCTTCCTGTATGTCGTACATACATCAGTGCGTTCGGCTGCACATGTGTGCTACTGCGAGATATACAACACACTGTAGCTTAATTATTTGAGACGGCTGCCTGTCACACCGATGCAATTGATATAATAATCTCGGGCGAGTTATAGGCGCTCGTAAATTGTGAGTGCGGTGTCATTTATTACGACATTCGAGATAGTTTTCTTGAATATCGTCGTCACTGGACATTTAGTGATTTAAAGTTGATGACGGGAAACTTTTGTATGAATGTGATTTATACAGGCGATAAAAGTTCTGTTAATTAGAAACGAACTTTTAGCGTAGCGACGCTGTTTATTAACGAAGCGGTCTTGGTTTCGTTTTACGGGACTCATTTAATTCTAACCTTTAAACTTAATTTTTCGTGTGTAAGCAAAAGCTTACTACTATGCCACTAACGAGTAGCACGTTGTTTATTTATATATTTTTGTCTGATTATATGATAATAAATATATAAATAAATAGGTTAGGACAACGTACACACGGCCACCTGACGCCAAACTAAGTGTTAGCTTGTATTGTGGTGTTCAGACAACTGACAAACATACATATATATTTTTAAATACGTATTTAAATAGATATAATTAGACCCAAATACATATAACATACATTCCTGCTCGTCACAGAAAAGTTTGTCCTGGGTGGGAATTGAACCCACGACCTCCGGCTTAGCAGGCCGGCTTAGTCAGGTTCACTAACCACTAGGCCTACTGGCCATAGCATACGGAGTAGTGCGTAGGTATGAGTGTGTATTTATATTTTAACCTTTTACTTGTAAAAAATGTCACTAGTTTCCAAACGCGGCTTCGCCCGCATGGTGATTTTATATAAAGTACCCTATGTGTAATTCCAGACTATAATATTTCTCAGCGTCAAATTTGACTCAGGTCCGTTCAGTAGTTTCTGCGTGGAAGAGTAAGAAACTCCACCCACCCATTCACCCATTCATCCATGCATCCTCACAAGCTTTCATACCTATAATGTTTTTAGGATGTTTCATTATATAGAAACTCAAGTTACTTACATGAGTAAAATGTCTGTTTTCGTTTTTTAAAGAATAGATTTTGAACTCGCAAAATTTGAGATGTGCAAGATTTGAACCTAGGGCCTTATCTTGTAATGTAACATCACTTCTAGTAGGATCAACGTGGGTGGCTGAATATTTAATAATAATTCAGCCGAACAAGTAAATTCCAGGTGCACAAAAAAATAATCCTAAAATATCTCCCATTACCGTTACAGAGTACCCTCGGCTTAACAATACACAGATGAATAAATTTGAAGGGGCTACTGCACTTTACATTATCTGTGCTCAGTAATGTAGCTATAAAGGAAGATATTTGAAGCACAGAGTAGCGCATGTGCATATGAAAGGAATTCCTCTCTAGCCAGTGACTTGAAATTGTTTATAAATCGTGTTTTTTCGGTTTTATGTTACGACTTTATTGTCTATTCATGTTGTACTGTTACGTAAGCTACTGCTGACAAAATCCAAGCATGTGTGAGTTGGATATGCGCAGTGGCTGTTCCGTACCATTCAATGCCGGATTAAAACAACTCGATGTCCAAAAGGATTACGTATTTAATACACCGAGATAGCTCATTAAGTACCTTGAAATGTGTATGAAAGACGAAAAAGATACGTGGAGTAGGTGTGTTAGGTAGAATAAAAATCGAAGCATTTCTATTTATTTTTTAGCAATTTAGTTTTTGGTGCTGTTTCTCAGGCCCCCTAAGACGTAATGCCTTAAGAAATTGCTTAATTTGCTTATGGGTTAATCCGGCACAGGTACCATCTTGAAATATTTACGCAGTTTTACTCGCATATAAGGTATAACCTAGGGTTTTAGAAAAAAATAATATAGGCATTGAATAATGTACA
>DWKC01001066.1:0-10806 GCA_018249195.1 Racta chiria
GTAAGCCATTAATGGAAATCAAATTAACCCATGCCATTGTGTTAAATCTAATTTGTGATACAAATATACATATACTTGTGTGTATGTACTAAAAATGGTTCGATAAAACCATTACGTTTGAAGCTTGATTTACCCGTCGAGTACATCGCACAATAAGTCACACGGTGACGTCACAAAAGCTGAATCACGTTATTGGAGTTTCGTACATCACTCGCATATAAATAAATTCTGACTTGAAATAGTCAGAGCTCTCCTTAGGCATGACTCTTCGCTGGTGGAAGATCTCCATTTTACCAATGTCTTAAACAATAAGAATCATCCGAAACTATAATGGTTTACATTCAGTGTACCTGGTCGTGTATATAGAGCAGGGTACCGTCCCTGACGCCGCCGTCGAAAGTGACGGTGAGTGCTGCGCGCGTCACGCTAGGCGCGCCCCACACGGTGAACGCGCGAGCGCACCCCCCGCGCCCCGCCTCACCCGCCGGGGGGGACGAGATTGATATCGATATCTGGGGAATATTTTTGTTTTAACGCTTTAAGGATATTAAAACCCTTAAGGTACCTAACATTTCAATGTAGACGACCGCAACACTACACCGTGGCATATTGCTTCATTATTATCGCATACGGTAGTCGTTAAGTCTTGTCGTAGGCCTTCCGGCGGTTTAAAAATTTCTGACCCTTGGTTGGATCAACGTGGCTGTGTTAATTAGGCCATTAATGAGCCTGAGATTATTAAAAACTTTATAGCAGGATTCTAACGTAGGCGACTGCGAAGGACAGTTTCTTATGAATGCTTTGACTACACGTACATTACAGTCTTAAGAAAAGCGTAAAAGTATGTCTCACAGTAGCAGCGGCATGTTTAGCACTGCGCACGCGGTCACGCAGCGCAGCGATCGCGGGGTCGAGTCCCGCAGCTGCGGTCGCATGGTCCCGCGCACGCGCCGCCGCAGCCGCCGCCAGCGATTCCGCCACCTCCGCGCCACGCAGCGTGTTGCCGCGGATCTGCGTCACTGACCACCGTACGCATACATTAACAAGCTTAGCGAGGTTTAACTGTGTTTGTTAAAATATTATCTATTACCGTATTGGGGCGGCCTGGAATATCTGCCCCAATCCCATGCTGGCAGACCAGGGTCGGAAGAGGGAACAGAAGGTAGCTGCGCGGTGGTAGGGCGTAGCGGAAGGATTGTTATCTGTTTATGAATCCCGTCTGGGTAGCTACCGCCCTCTTGCTTGAGGTACTTGCCAAGCGACTCATTATGAGAGCAACCGAAATCATTAACTGACACCAACTGACCACAGGCATACCAACAACATACCGTTTCAGGACGGGTAACAGAAGAAGAATGGGAAATAGGATGACTGAAGGACGTGAAGAAACAGAGAATATGTGTAATGTGCAGACCGTGTTCCTCAGCAGCGCCGAGCGCGGTGTCTCCCTGCCGCTGCAGCGCGGCGAGCTCGCGCCGCAACTGGTAGCGCACGCGGCGCCGCAGCTCGCCCGCCTCGTCGTACAGCGCGCGCGACGTCGCGAATACGCGGTCCGCCTGCGTGCCCGCTGCGCGCAACGCCTCCATCGCTCCCCCCGCACCGCCCGTCACGCCTTCACCTGCATGGTAACTTAGGTCTGTAGCGGTTAGACTATAATAGAAAAATATTTATTGATTTACCAGTACTAGGTAGAAAATATATACTACTGGGTGCCCCGCCCATACACCGAGACAATACATTATAATTATTTGTGTAAGAATGAATTTGTGTATTATCTTTTCGTGAAGCCCATCTTGATAACAACCACCTCTTGCTCGAGTAAGCCGCCAAACGTCGTCTTGTTCCGGCTGGAGCTAGACAGCTAGTTCGTCTTTCTTGGCTGACAACTAATTGTTGATACCTTTGATGTTTCTGATGTGCATGCGACGATGACCTATTACCATCATGTGGCTCATCTGTTCTGTAGTCAGCCGTTTCCATTAAAAAGCATTGAAACTATGTGTTTAGACAGGTATGTGTTTGTTTACCAGCGCCAGCAGCCAGCGCCCTCTCTCGCCAGCCGAGCGCCCGCAGCGCCACGCTCACGACGTCCGTGCCGCGCTGCGCCGCTTCCAACTGACGCCGTAACTCTGGAAATATAAACCATTATGTCTAGAATCAATTTGAAACTGTGTTAGTACCCGAGTACAAAAATGTTACAGATACAATCATTTGTCATAGTACGTACCTATATCAATCGTCACGTGTTTATAGTAATGTTGTTTTCCACAACACGAAGCTTTCCAGACTTCTTTGTAAAATCTAAAACTTTATCTATACTGCTGTAGGCAATTAAATGAATAATTAACCTATCCAGAATTAAACAACAAACTTACCATCCGCCTTCGCCAGCACTTCAGACCCTCGTCTCTTTAGGTCCTCCGAAGTAAGTTTCTCAGCCTCAGCCGTAGTCAGTAAGGGCTGGGGCCCCCTGGCCAGCTTACCCGCCGTGGCGGCAGCAATGGTAGCAGCGTCAGCAGCGGCGCCCGCCTCATGCACCCCCTTCGCCACCTCGGCCCACGCGTGGGCTGCCTGCACTCCCGCGGAGGCCACGGCCCGTGTACCTGCGAATAGACTGCCAGAGGAATTTGATTCGTATATTCATCGGAAGACTACTGTTTATTTTCATACAGAGTTTTATAAATTTTCGAAATTTTTACGGCGTGAATAATTTTTTTATGATTTTTAAAAGAAAAACAAGAATGGAAATGAGGCTCGAGTAGATTAATAGGAATATCGTTCTGTGCCTTATTAATTGTGCAGGTCTGAAAATTCCACGTACCAATTCTTCAGGTACATTCAGCTCATCATTCACGACTACACTGTTGTTCACTTTAAGTAACAATGTGTTTTAATTACCTCTTGTATTCTCTCGCCTTCTTCCCCAGCTCGGCAACATGCTTCTCGACGGCGTCCAAGTACTTCTGTTTGTAGGCTGGTGTGAGGCTGTATAGGATTCCCTCCTTCTCCTCAGCCGCCAGGGTCAACTTGCGCAGCTCGGCCAGGTACCGCGGGAAACCTACAGCCAAGTTCCTGGCCTGCAGCAGCTCCGCTCGTGTCTCCTTTGTCAGGTTGTGAGCTGACAGGTTCGATATGTCCTGTCACATGGAGCTAAGATTCACGCGTATTCAGAAATTTGGTTTGTGCCAAAATGTGTCAATAACAATAGGTAGGAGATGTATTATAGAAAACCTTTTGATGGATTCTGTTGTAGAGTTCCAGGATAGTAAAATGAAAGGAAGAAAGAAGAAAAAACTAAGATACAAGAAGGTCATGAAAAAAACAGAAATATAATTTCAACTTGTGCTAGTCTCGTAGGCTTCATTCCTTGTCATGACAACAACAACAATAACAACAATTACCTTTATTGTACATAATATTTTAAACATAAATACAATTTAGAGTTAATCATACAATAGGCGGCCTTATCGCTGATGATGACTCATGCCATGACTCTATATTTTAACTTGCATTTTAATAAAATCTTAATATTTGTGTCAGTGATTACCTCCAAGATAAGCCGGCACCTTAGGCCAACATCCCTGACATTACCCAACTGGGGCAGCACTCGTTTCTTGACGTCCCTGACAGAGTCACTAGCGGCACTCACGGTGTCCCCCAGCCGTGCAAGATCTTCGGCTTTGCTCTCCCATTCCTCGAGGGCAGCCAGTAGCTTCTTCACACGTTTGTACATATCCTCCATCCGATAGATGTACTCGTGCAATGACGTCGACTGGAGGTTAGCCTTCGAAGTACAATTGGACGTTAAAGATAAATTAATTTTTATCATGTAAGCTACAACAAAAATCAGAAGAAAAAAAGATGAGAAATTAACATTTTGTTAAACTATGTAGATACTTACCGAATCCGAAATATCAGTAGCGCCAGCGACAAATTCAACTAGTTTCACATCTTTTATGGTTTTTACTAGGTGTCTGGCTTCTTTCAATGCCCGATGAGCGCTTAAATGTCTCTCCCCTTGCGCGAAGTCATCCAACTGTGCCACTTGCTCCCCAATAACTCTCTTTTGTTCCAAAACCTGATCCAAGCCACTCATGCTTTCTAAACTCAGGTATCGAGCCTCCTTCTCCCGTCTAGATGCATCGGACTTTAACATGTTTGCATTCGTAAACAATCTGTGTTCAGATGCTTCCAAGTTGTCAATGGAATTCTCCAAGCTTCTAGAGTATTCGAGATCTTTCTTAGCTTGCAGTAAAGCGAACTGTAGATTGGAAGTATTTTGCGAGAACTCGCGCAGGGCTGGGAAGGGTTGTGGAATCCTGCTCAGTTCGGTTAGATCTGCTCTCCTGTGCAAATCTGAGGTCAAATTCTCGACAGAGTCTAGCAGAGTCTGTGTACAGTTGTCACAGGCTGGAATAAAAAAATATGACGCTCATGACTAGGCCGGCATCCGCCACTAGTTTAATTAAAGGGTTATGGGGATAATAACATTTTAACTGCATTCGCGAATCTTTCTGTTCCTTGAACATCTCTACAGATTGAACTTTACTGTGATCTCCACATCTCTCTGCAACTATTGCGAACTATGCATTACAGAAAACAATAGTATGTTCTTACCCTTTATAAATACACAAATAAACCCTTACACACTCCCAGTCTTGCAATAAGTTTCATATGTCGAAAGTTGGCAACCGCGTTGTCAGTTGGATAACATAAATAAACACACAAATAACATCCATGGCCAGAGAGCTAATATCTGTTACATATATAAATGCCTGCTTCATGATCGCTCCCTCGCTTTGCAGGCAGGGCCAACTAGGTATCATGCAGGGCCATGGTAGATTAATTATATAGTTCAGCGTTTCCCAATACTTATGTTGCCATGCCCCACCTTAACCTTTCTAAAATATTTATTTATGCCTAACCTATGTAACATACATAGTATTTAGCACTAAAAAATTGATTTGTTCACTTATGAAACATAATTGATAGGTTGTAGGAAAACTACACTATTAAATTGTTAGCAAAACACAGTAAGTAAAATTTCAAAAACGTGTAAATTTGGCACCGATATTTAGCATTGCATTTAAATCTTCCAATTGCCCCCCCTTAGCTATCAAATTGCCCCCCTGGGGGGCGTGGGTCCCACGTTGGGAAACACCGATATAGATGGTGTAATTACAGGTAGAATGTTTAACATACTCACGTTTACAGCCATCTTGATCCAGGTAGTGCCGGGGTAGCGAGCACCGGTCGCACAGGTCGCCAGCCGCGTGCGCGCGACATCGGCACTGTCCGCGCGTGTCACAGCGGGGGGACAGCGAGCCACGCGTGTCGCACGCGCACGCTACGCACGTCCCGTTTCCAGCCCGACGGTACCCGCCTGCGCATTGCTCGCATGCTTGTCCCGTGTAGCCTGACGGACAATTTTCTTAGGATAATTTGGAATCAAATTATTAAAATGTTAATTGGAACTCACTTGTTTATTGTTATACTGATAATTCGACCCCGTTCCA
Source organism: Racta chiria (assembly GCA_018249195.1). Classification (NCBI taxonomy): domain Eukaryota; kingdom Metazoa; phylum Arthropoda; class Insecta; order Lepidoptera; family Hesperiidae; genus Racta; species Racta chiria. Next base: position 5,517 of record DWKC01001066.1, read on the forward strand.
TGGATCATGGTGACGGCAAGACTATCGAAATATTGGTATGACAATAAATAACTATACATTCAAAATACTTAGTATCAGCGATGCAATGTGCTTAAAATCGTAATAGTAAGTTGTAGTCGTACCAGGTAAGCAGTCGCAGAGCAGACGCGTGCCGGCTAGTGCGCATGAAGCCGCGTGCGAGCGCGCACGGGAAGGGCACGGGCAGCGCTGGCAGCCGCCCGGCGCGTCCGGCGAGCCCCAGTAACCCTCCGCGCACCGCTCGCACTCCGCGCCGCCCGTGTTGTTGCGGCAGTTCTGTTAACGACAAGCTTTAGAGTAATTGCACCATAACTCCTTGTAAATTTTATCTTCTTTTTCTTCTCCTCTCTTCGTTCTTTGACAAAATAAAACACACCACGAGTATTGAATTTTAAATGGGCTGTTGTTAGGTCTGCTATAAAGTTCTTCATGTATAAGGTTTACAGTCTGTACCACATTTAGATCCGCGTAGGTAATGAAGCAAACAATTTTTAGGGTACATTGTAACATTTGTATATTAATATAACAGATGAGCTGAGGATTTTCTTTCGCCGTTCTTCAATGAAGCACACTTTTCGTGACCTTCATTGTTATTTGACGCTATATGATATTTCAGTGTATTAGTAACTTCTGAAGGAAAAAAATATTTTAAAATTTGAATTTTGAATAAGGGAACCAATACCTTTACCAGAAACCAAGGAGGCTCATACTCACCAAGCAGTGTCCAGTATTCCGGTCACAAGTATCAGCGCGAAAATGACACCGACATGGCGTAGCAGCAGAGCCGAGCTGTATGACGATGGTACCGGAGGCGTGGTGCAAGCGCGGCGGGGCCTGCGGCAGCCAGAACCCAGCAGCAGGCCGCTCGCAGGAGTCCGAGGAGTACTCCCGCGGACACTCGCAGCGCTCGATGCCGGGCGCGGGCGCCCCCCGGGCTAGACCCGGCACCGCTGTCTCTAGGGATATGTTGAGCACTCTGGTGAAGTTAGAAGGTGTTATGCTATTTAATATTATTCTTACTTATTTATTTTCTACTAATTTGTCTTACTTAATGACAATAAATAAATTAGCAGCTGGCTTCAATCTATTTAACACCAACTACTGAGCAACGGTCTCTTCTCATAATTGAGGAGACCGATACCATAGACCTCCGACCAGACTTAACGACTGTCATCTAGCAACTACAACCGGGACCTACGATGAGCTCAAAATATTTTAGACACTAGCGGTCACCCATCCACTTTCCGATTGCGTCCGCAGTTGCTTAACTTTGCCGATCACTAACGACCGACAAAAGCCACCGGGCTATGGGCGCTTCTAACAATAGTTGAATTGCAATTTAATAATTATTGCGTCACCCACATATTGAGTCTTCTGGAATACGTTCAGATCCTTCGAAACCCGCTGGCTGGTTTGATATCGTTCAGGAAAAAGGTCTTGATTAAAGACCCTAGAGAAGAGTCTCAGTAATACAAGCTTTTACTCACAACACATGCAATGGTTCGTCCCTCTCAGGCTGCCTGCTGGACACGCGGACCTGCACTCGCTGCAGAGCCTGCAGCACTAGCATCAGCAGCCCCCGCGACGCTATGGCGCTATACTTCCCGTGACTGTCTATTCGCCCGTGCATCTCCCACAGTGACTCATGCAGGTACACTGCGTGGGTGCCGTTCACAGCTGCTACGCGCTGGTGGAATGGAGTTTTAATGAGGAACTTTAACAATGTTTCGTCATCATCAGCCTGTGTGTGGACATCGCAATGTGGAGGGTACAGACCATGGTCCATCAAGCTAAGTGGATAAAGTAAGTGGATAGGTAGACTTCAGTCAGAGCGCAGGTTTTCTCACATGTTTTTTTCACCGAAACTAGTGATAATTCATTTGTAATTGACTTTGAACCCTAAAAAATGCAGAGGTAGGGTATGTTGGTGATCAATTACCTACCTCAAAGTAATCCAGCACGATACCATTCGGTCCATATAGGCGCACCAGGGGAAATCTATTCAGCACATCTAGGGGAAGTGGCTCTCCGCCTTCCTCCTCCACCTTGAACCTAAGTGCCCCCCCGTAAGACAGAAGGCGGTCCCCCAGGAACAGTTCTCCCAGGTCCACGTACACGGGCACGGGGGGCCACGGGACGGCGATGGTCGCGTCTGGGGAGTGCGTTTCGGCTGCTATCAGAGTATTTGGATCCACCTGCAGTAACAACTTAATATACAATAATTATATGTGAAGTAATGTTGTACACAAGTAATTGTAAAATTTTATACAATTATTGTAAACAATTTTTTAGGATATTGTTTACACATGGTGACCTCATAGAAACCGAATGACACTGTCGGAGTCTTCTACAAGCCCGCATATACTAATGTTGCGATCATCAGTAGGAGCTTGGCCGCTCGCCAGTCACAACTCATTGCGTGACTGATCAAGTTGAGAAAAGTGTAAATAAGAAGGAAAGAAAAAAAGAAAAACATTTATTTGCGGGTAGCGCAACATACACAAATTTGACACAAAAATTTAAAAATAAAATAAATAAACCTTGAAAACAAACATGAAAAACACTTGTTGTAAATCTGTGTTGTAACATAAAACCGCAAAAGGGATTGGCCTGAGCACAAGCCGTGGCAACACGGCACTGATTTTCAGTTCGATCCTTTTACAGGGTATTTATTATTATTCATCATATTGTTGTTTTAATATTATAAATAACTTGACTTGACTTGACCTAAATATTAGAAATATGAGAAATGCCAGCGCGTCGCCTTATCCTTAGTATTATATACCGAACTAGAAAGGCGCTCATTAACAGCAGTTGTAAAATATTATTAAATTTTAATTAAAAATAATGTTTTTAAACTGATATAGCTTACTGCCGCCTCGCCTCCACGCAGCAATGTTAGGTGTCGGGGCGCGGGCGCGTGCAGTGCGGCGCGTGTCACCGCTGCCTGCGTGCACTTCGCACTGCGTCCGAAGCAGAAGCACGCGGTGCACCCCACCGGGTTGTCCTCCGACAGACCAAACGTTCCCTCCAGGCATTGGTCACACTTGTCGCCCACAACGTTGTCCTGGACCGACAAATGTTTAAATTATTTCATTATATACATAATTTTTGATTACATATGATAATTATATAACAATACATTAAGTAACCTTACAACTTATTGGATGTCAATTTAAAAGCTAAACATTGAACATAATTATTTTTTCACTTACTATAATAATAATAAATACTTTTTATGACTTCATGAATATATTTTGCACCCAGAACCTTGCTAAGAAGGCAGAGTCACTACAAAATTAGTTTCTATACCCATTCATTCTTATCAAGAAATACCCGATAAACAAGCAGACAGATCATATCATGGACTTCAATAACACCAGAGGCACTAACTACCGATACATTGATAGTCAAGCATAGTCTAGAAATAATATTGTCGCTCAATCCCGAATCCATCAGATGGCGAGTCTTTTAGGAATGTACTTGCTTATCAGTCGATCCTCCAACAGTACCTTGCACCGGCAGCGTCCGAGGTCATCACAAGGGCACTCCCCGTCGTGACACAGGGCACCCGCGGGGTGACAGTGGCAGGACTTGCAGCGCGGCCCGAAGTGTCCTCCCGCGCATCGCTCGCACCCCGCCCCTGCCCACCCCACGCGGCACTTGCACACGCCCGACACCGGATCGCACGTGTCTTGAGTTGAATAAACAAAAACGTGTTTATTTTAAACTCTAGATATATAGATTAGAGAACATAGCACTATGACAAATAATAGCTCTGTGAATCCTACTACGGGGGAATTATAGTGAGTAAGGAAGAAGACGAAGAAACATTTGTTAAAGATCCTCAACAAATTAGATTACCTACAATGGCAAGCTTATAAAAAAAAGTAAAATTTTAAATTAGAATAAATGTAATTAGATCCCGTCAGATGTTGCAGTTGCGGAGGTGTTAATGACAAAGAGTGTACTCTAGTTATTGGCGTGGTGTTACCCACAGCCTCTGATGTTTCAGTGCGCCTATTACTCGCGTGTAAACTGCAAGCGGTGCAGTCAATTCATTAGATTAGATAATCAATAGCTTACTACCACTCTGCAATTTCGAATTCCTGTATAATTAGCGTTGAATATAGTATTGGGAGTGTAAAAAGGAGTAGTTGAGTGCTTAGATGACATACTAGAGACGGAAGCAGGTCCGCAGTTACAAGGCCTGCAACCCGCGGAGCGGTCCCAGTAGCCCTTGGCGCAGTGCGCGCAGCCAGGGCCTCGAGTCCTCGCGGGGCACACGCAGCGGCCGTTCACCACAGAGCACACTTTGCCATCCGTACACGTTGGACATGCTATCGATAGGACATTAAACAAAATGATTTAAAAAATACGCTGATACTCTTTCGTCGTTTCTTTATTACGACACCTGTCCGAAGCGGTCGTAGAATCAAAATTATTTGACGTTCATTATACTTATTGAAAGTATCTATATGATTTGACTTTATACCTTTGCCCTGGGATTCCCTAACTGGGTGGCAATGAAAAAAAAAATCTGCCCTGCTCGGGAATCGAACCCCTCGCTTAGCAAGCAGGGTCACTATCAGCTGGTCTACAGAGCTTTTCAAACTGTACCGATACTACAGGAATCATGACGATCAGTGTTGCTAATGTGATATTATATGCATGATAGAAATCAGTTTTCATCACTTTTTATTTACTAGTTTTGCTGGTAAGCTTGTCTCGATTCATAATGTAGTATTTCAAAATATCGAAATAAATCTTGCAGATATTGTAAAAAAAAATGCGAATACATTTGAATTGATCTTGCAGTTTAAACCCTAATGAATCTTAACTTGTGATTCGGTGATATGTGTCCTCATGAGAAATTTATAATTTTTCTACTTATCCAGTTTCTATGGTTAGATATAGAAAAAAATATCCTGTCCGAAGCTTTTTTACATCAGAGTTCCAGGTCGATTATAAGGTAAATGTCTTCAATAGTGAATAGGCTTTTACCAAGTTAGTGAGTCTTACTATTTAAGACTACATCACCACTTACCATCAGATTGAATCAAGCTCTAACTTATTTAATACATACAATAATTGTACACTACATATACTATTGTATACACATATACTGTCATTAGGCATTTAATCCGCCTTTAATAAGTTTAGGTTTACCAATTTTTTTTATTTTTTTTTATGGATACAGCAGGCAAACGAACAGACGTGTCACCTGATGGTAAGTGATCACCGCCGTCCATAGACATTAACAACACCCGAC
>DWKC01001067.1:0-10804 GCA_018249195.1 Racta chiria
TAGGTAAAGCTGTGCAAGAAGGTTTCATCAATCATAAAATTAAGAAAATCGACAAAGAATGTTGTTACATGAACCATCGACTCGATTTCCATCACAACTGCGTGGCAATGATAGCACATCACTATTACATAACATTTGAATACATATTCTTTGTCTAACGGTTTACGATCGACGGGAGCCATAACCAAACAAGACGTACAACCGTTCGCTTCAATGTGTGTACAATTAATATGCGTAGGAGTAAACACATTACTTTGATTTGTGGTTATTGTACAGACGAACCGACATTCACGCCTCCGATAGTGATTCTCAGTTCCGATACCAAGCTCCTTACGCGCAGTCTATCGAGTCAATATGTTTATAAGCAAGACGCCTACTGCTCGTTTACACAATTGAAATTTATATTCACCGTCTAACGATGACACAAACTCAATCGGATGACACGTTTGTGCTTTAGGCATCTTGTATACTTTGTATTTACTTTTGAAAGCTCTTATAAAATACTCATGGAGATGTACAGTGAAAATTCGAAAAGGATTGATGAAGGAATCGAAGATAACTGCATTTAAGTGCCTCTATCACTGCGGTATAAGCAAGCTGACTGTGTAATCCAACGCCATGGTACTAAGCAGATCAAATTAGACAATAGGAAACAGCAGGGACTTAGCCCGTCATTGGTGTTTCGTTAATCAGTAGAGTGCATTAAAAGCATTTGCTTTGCCAGTATTTACTCGCTTGGAATTAAGAACGGATGAACCTCTTTTCCAAACCTATTATCTGTGGCTTCTGAGCCCATTCCCCTTGAATAAATGTGCCTGTGTGATACGGAGATACAATGTGATAAGAGAAAATGCATCTGACGAAGCGAGTGATCATCACATACGGAGATGATTGTGGATAGACAAAGGGGATGTGCGGATTGATGTGGTCAACATAAGAAAAGATTGTGTAAAAGACGATATGAAAAAATGGAAACAAATGATCACGACCAATAGGACTCAAGTAGAAAGAATCTACTACATTTCATCGACAAGTATGTACATTGTCATAGTAGTAATAAATGATCAAATTGTAGTAATACACGAAGGGAGGTCCTGTACTGATAGTGTATAAACAGCTTTACCGTTAAAGATGACACTGTATATTTTGCTCGTATCTGATTTATTTTATGCGAAATCAATAAAGTGTGGATGAAATACGGTTATATAAAGATTTTGCTGAGAAAGGAGTATTCTATATAGTTAAAGGCGTTCGATGATTCCCTTTATGTTTAATACAAATTAACCATGACTAAAGGTATTGCTTATCTAACTAAGTAGTTGTCGAGTAACGAATAGTATATAATAAAAAAACTAAATCAAATCGCTCATCATTCATGAAAATCTTGTTGCTGAAACGAATCAACAATCGAATTAAACAAAATTAAATTTAAACTTCTAAAATACTACTAAGACGCCTTTATGTCGAGTTATACACACCTTTAAAGGACTTTATGAGATCTCTCCGGAGTGCAGGTTTCCTCACGATGTTTTCTTTCGCCATAGAAAGAGATAATCAACTTCTGATACGCACATAATTTTGGAAATTGAGGTGCGTGCAGCATGATTTGAACCTAGGACCTCCCGTTCAAGAGACCAACGTTGAAACCGTTAGGCTATCAATGCTTTCAGAATTACAATACATAAAGGTTTCTTTTGATCAACATACCACGTGGGCGAAGTCGCGGACGAAAGCTCGTGCTATAATGTTCGTTACTAGGTACCTCTGGTAATTATGCTGCTGATTGTGTATCAGAGGCTGCGTGGGCTGCGCGAGCAGCAACTGCTTCTGTTGTTGTTGTCGCTGCAGCATCTGCTTCCCGAAAACACCGTACCCGAAGCCGTAGATCTCATCTTCTTCTTTGTCCGTGAGACAGCTTGACGGCTGGAAGTAAACGTTAAGTTAGACGCTTAAACAAAGTTCTCGTTGCTAACCAACAATTCTTATTTAATATCTTTCTGTGAATGTTTGCCAGCAAATATTTTCCGTTTCTAATATAATATGATTGGTATTAAACCTTCAATCACTTCGTTACTCCTCTCATTTGAACTGTTTCGCAACAAAAGTACTACTTTTAGTATTTTATGTACGTACTGCGATTCGGTATGATCATACTTATCTGTTTTTCGTTAATAAAAACGCAAGACTGAATGCATAGACTTGAATTGAATTCCGGTTTTTATATTCCACAATGGTTTTCTTTAATGTGATTCTTAGATCATTGTCTCAAAAATACGAATAGGTAAGTCAAAAAATTCTTGAAGGTGAATTGTGTAATCGTTACTAACTTTAATAATCTTAGTTGCACATCATATATCAATAACAATAACATAATGACTTAAATGCAATTGGATTTACAAGCGAATTACACCTTTAGTTATTAACCCTAACGCACATTTTCAATGGTTTCTTTCCGTAATTAATTGTTTATAGTTCTCGATAGAAAAACTTAATACGAAATGGATTTCGTATAGCCTTAAACGTTCCAACACTTACAGATTGGCATTGTTGCTATTGAATTAACCGCTTGCCTCGATCGAATAATATTCTAACATTCTATTACTACGAACCGAATTGACTCATTACAATCTATCTGACCAGTAACTGCTTCGGAATATTCTAGAAACCACTAATTTCAATCGGGCATTCTCTGAGAAATAAATTCCTTTGAGTTATTTACGTTTCCATCCAGGGTAAATATGACTTTGACTTTAAAAAAATCTATTGAGATAATACTCTAAAGGTATTATTACTAATGACAAAGTGAAGTGCTTAAAGACCGACGGTTTGTAACGGTCGTAAGAGTTCGGAAACGTAAAGCAACACAGGGCACGTTCGGTAGGAGGATGGGTGACCGCTAGTGAGAAGTAATTTTAGTAAATTTTATGGGCCCTTCCGTGCTTCACTAGGCACGCGAAGTCGTCGCTCCCGGTTGTTATTGTTAGACAGCGATCGTCTTAACGATTCGACATGGCTTATCATGTCTAGGGCCTTGGGCGGTTTTAAAACCTCCAGCACTTGGATTGGCAACTAACCTCTCACAAATCCGCACTGGAGCATCGTTGTGGAATATGTTCTTCGTATCCTCCGCCACCCATGCTAAGTACTTGGCCATAAATGTGTTGAAGCCAATGACAAAATATATTTTATAATTATTAAACACGAAATAAATGACTGAACACATGTTTACAAATATGATACATGAAGAATCCACTGCCACAAGCACTACAACATGCTCCAGCAGTTTTGCCAAGCTCCATTTAACCAAACCGTGAATAATTTTTGATTTGAAAATTGCCGATGATAAGCCTTAGCGACTATCATATTTTACTTTGCGTTTCCTTATTCTTGATAAGAAAAAAAGTCAACTAATGCTTTAGTACAAACGTCGTCATCATTCAACATTTTGAAAAAACACAAAATATATTTAGCACACTAATATTCAGATGTTCCACAATCAAAATTTTGCAAAGATCTTATTTCAATAAATATTGCTTTCATCTGCCCGAGGGTAATGAGGGGTATCAAATTAAAGACATTGTTTTACGAAGATCGATCCACGGTTCTCAAATTACTAAGAAAAACAAATGCGATGCGGGTGAAGGCATACTTAGGCCAATGTGAGACTTACAAAAACTTAATTTTGGAACACTGCTTGAGGGCACTATTTGAATTTTCATTTATTTTGGCAAAACCGACTCGTGTTTTGCCTTAGATTTAGTTCAAGAGCAAAATTCTCAAATACATATATAAATAATATAAAATGATAGTAAATATAGTATGTAGCAAATATAGCATGGGTTATTGTAGACATATCACTATGTGAAATGAAACCTGACTTAGAAAGATGATGATGAAGGTACCATTGCAATAACAAGTTAGATTCATGAAGTAAAGAAGCGGCAAGCGTACATCAGACCAATACAATATGACTTGCTTTGTAAGAGACCCGTGCCCTGTCTACTGGGATATTAATGGGTTGAAGCACTGCACTATGTACTAGTAATTTTTAATTCCAATAGCTATGAAAAACTTACCGAGTACTTTCCAGGCACGTAGATAGGCTGGGAATGCGACGTGGTCAAGTTGTTCAGAGCTAAGGAACCAGGACTTGCCGATGGGGGTGTTTGAGGTGTTCCAGGGCCGCCCAGGACCCTCATTCTTGGTGACATTTCATCCCATTCGTGTCTCCTCAACTCCTCGAGGTGGTCGAGCACGTCGCCGTAGTGGGTCGAGAAGAGATCCGCGTAGCGTGATGCGAGACCTTCCAGATAGCCCCGATCGCCATCCTGGTGGAAGAAGAAAATAGAAATAAGACTGGAGTTTGAAATTCCACTTAGAAAAACTTAAAAAGGGGGAACATATTAATAAGATGAGAAAATAAAGGTAAGTATATTTTTCTATTCTAGATAAAGCGGCTGTACCATAATTAAAGCTACAAAAATTCACAAAACTGTGAAGACTTTCAGATTCTAACGATTTCACACGAATCATAGATTCAATAGCCTATCTTTGCTATATTCTAAATCGAAAACAGTATAAATGTTACAAATTTCTAGAGAGGAAAAGGAAGCAGACATCGATCCCTACAACGGAACAGTTGGTCTTAGCGTAACAATTCATGCAACCACCGCAACAATGTAACAAGTGAGAATTAAATCAGTAATTGTTTGTTACGTTCAAATCCATTCCCTCAAGCTCCCTTCCTTCCACGCAATTTCCGTTGAAACGTAAAGAAAAAAATAGAATGGAGGTAATTAAAATCATCAGGTCTGAATCAAGGCTGAATCAGGACTTGTCCTACTGCCGACGAGTGAAATTATAATAAGCAATATGATAGATGTGTGTCATCTTGGCTCTCGATTAAGAGAGTCATTTCATGCAATGAAGCTGATACGCGTAACACTTCTTGTGAAAGAGCGTTATATTTAATTTGTCAATTAAGCACGCAAGGTCAGTGTTCCCACCTAGTGTGTTGATTTCGATCATTGCTTCTGAGCGTATGGTGACTAAAAAGTTAAATTGCAGAGATATTTCACTTCACAATCGAATTGGTCGGTAATTAAGCAATTCGGTTTAAATAATCTTTATTTCTCATAAGACAAAGTAAAGTCACTTAGAATGAGAAACTTAACGATAATTCAAGTAAAATCAAGTAAATCGAATAATGAATACCCAAAAACATTTTATTTACAAATAACAACCAAAAACTGATAACGACCGGCAACAGATACAGCAAACGTGCGAAACCAAACTTTGGAACATTGGTAAATATTGCCCATTCATGATCACTAATCCGATTTATGCCGCACCGATGTTGCTTGACTTCGAAAATGAATTTATAATTTTTATGGTTACTCCGTTAAACGTACTCGTTTATCGTTTACAGAAAACGTTAAAACAAGAACTTTAAGCTGGCGAAGAATTCGGGGTTGTTTGACTATGTGCAATTAAAGTTTTGCAGGTCTAATTGGGCAATTTTGGAGTAGTTAAGGCTTTCTGTCATATCAATTATTACGTGGAAAGTTGTCTTCGCTAGACGCTTGGCTCTTTGGCCTGTGGGTGGCTTCCGATAAACAATGTAACTACATTTTTTGTACAGCATTGAATTCGATGGAAGCGAATATTAGTTGTAGGCTATGTTACGCTTTATTATATAGGCTATGTTATCAACGTTATATATATTTGGAAAGAACAGCGACAAAATTTCACGGGCGAAGGTCACTACTAGCCCTAGGGTGTTCATAACGTGTTCAATAACGTGTTCATTATTTGCCTCAAAACACAGATATACTACATGTACATGTGCATGCAAGCAATGCTTCGTAATAATACTGTACAAGATTCAAACACGTTTCACTATACCTACACTTAGGTGACGACGAGCATTGTACACACCCCTAGACACCAATTTGCAAACAACAGTGGTGTGACTATAACACAGATAGTGTTATAGAACGCAGGTCTTAATAGGTAGAGCAGGGTAGGCGAAACAAAGGGACGGGAAAGGGAGATTGTTTTTTCCTAATTGGCGAGGTATATTTAAAAACACATTTTAAGTGGAAAATCCGTGCATTCTGGTTTTAGGAGAGTTATCAAAATAATGATTAATATGCAGCAATCAGTACCGATACTTTTTAAAAAGGTTTGCAGGTTTCTGTAACGCGATCAAAATTGTATGCTGGATGTTTTTTGGATGACTTATTGTAGGATCAAATCACATCAAACTAAAATCGTTTATTTCATGTAGGTGTTATCAATACACTTATGAACGTCTAATATTTAGAATCTACCACCGTTTCGGAAAGGTTTCGGAAAGGTGCCATAATAAAGAGGAGAAGAAACGGGGAAAGAAACTCCTCAGCACATATTTTCAAAGAATACAGAAGTATAAAATTTATTATAAAAGAACCAACTTGGGTGGAACCGGCTGCGGATGTATTATTACCAAGCATCCTTCTCATTAATATATTCATTAACATCATTATGGAGACCTTTTTTATCATCAATCATTTTTCTGCGTATTTGGCCATTTCGCATACCCTACTGTATAGATTGCTGTAGTAAATATTCGACCTAAGAAAAAGTACCTGCAAAAAAAATTGATAACAAACTTGCATAATTTCTGTTAATAACACAGTACAGCAATAAAGTTAAATACTTCGATTAATAAATTAGTTTCGATTAACGATTTAATAAGTAAATAACTACATAATGTAGCTGTCGTACACTTTGAACAAGTTGCAAGAACACCATGAAAACGCGTAAGTGAAATGTTTGCGATGTTGCGCAGAAAATCAAAGTTAATAACACCGGGGGAGCAGGTTAAGTCGACCGCGGAAGGCCAGGGAGTAACAAAATAAACAAAAGCAAAATAATCTCGGCCGTAAACGAACTCTTTCAAACGACTTGGAAACCAAAGACATGGACCGCGGGCGAGTAATTCCCTGTTTCCCCTAGATAAACACTATGTCTCCGGGACACCATTTCGGAATGATTGCAAAAATCTATCTGCTTTTTTACTTGTAATTCAAATATTATATATTCTAACTTCATTATTATCGAAATGATTTTCCGGGACTATTTGAACCCATACTTTTGTCATTATCAATCTAGCTTATTACGATCGAATACATTATTTAAAATAATTTATTGTAAGCAAGTAACCAGCTAATGAATAAGCTTGTAAAAATAAACAACAATTAGGTATGTGTTTTCCTTGGTTTTTAAAACTTTAATCGCTTGGTTTGGATTAAGAATTTAAAGTACAGAACGAAAGAGTTGAACAATCTTAAGCTTTTAAAGCAACTTAATTAAGTTACAGTGTCTATGGAGCTAAGAAGACTTAACGAAGACACAGTTCTTCCGTACCAACGGGATACGGTCCGTCAAATTGAAAAGAATCGGCAGCTAGCCAGTGGAGAGGCGCACTTAGAATTCAACCAGCGGTCTCGCGTCGAGTCAAAGATGGCCGGGGGTTTATTTCCATTTTTAAATGAGAGCGGCTGAGAGCTTTGTCGGCTCCGAGTTTGTGCTCTGCGTTTTAAGTGGATTAAATCGCTCTACGCTCGTAAAACCGACAAGTGCTTCAGCTAAGAATTCAAGTAACCGTTCGACTTTTGCATGAGAAAGTGCTCGCGGGACCTCGCTTCGCACTCACTCCGCGCAATTTGATGCGGCAGAGGTTTGTTTATTTTTTTTTCTCTTAAAATCGTGGCCGATTCACATCTAAGCTGGAACCGTCGCCTTTGTGAATACTCAATGAAAGAAATTCATTAACGCTATCTCTCAATGAGATGCTTTTAGGGATTACTCTATTGTTCACTGTAAAGGATTTGGGTTTCTAAATCGATATCAAATGCTAGAATTGATTGACCTTCACTTAAGTTAAGTCTATTAATGTAGTATTCACAATACCGTAAAATTAATCTAAGTTTCAGGATCAAAAGCAATTTCAATATTGATCAGCCAATTACTGTCAATTGTTTGACAAGACTTATCTTATTGACTTGTCTTGTAAGCATCACTAATCGTGTCACTGCCACTTAGTAGGAAACTTAATACTCAAAAAGCTGTACGTAAAAATCTCTTTATGATATGTTACAAAACGCCAACCAAAAAACGAAATTCACTCCAATTTGTTTTAATTTGTGATTCCAACGAGGCGTATACAAAATAAAGCTGTCATTCGAACAATTTAAAGTATGTGGAGTCGAGAAACAGTCAAGGAATCGCCATAAAGGAGAACAATAAATAGGCTATGATGGTCGGAAAAAGAGATGGTTACTGCTGTTGAATTTAAATGGTATATTTAGGACCGAGACACTCGTTTGGAGCATAGAAACGAGTCCATTGCATGGTTTGCCAACGACAGATGCTGCGTTTACGAAAACAAAACAACACAAAGTTGGGTAATCAACATAAAATTTCAGGAGTAAGATTCCTGAGACACTTTTTGTCATGGCCATTTGAATAAATCAATAAACCATTGAGGAGTATGTAATAAAGGATATTTGATGTTAATACCTTATACAAAACCTACATTTGAAGATAATGTTTTAAATTATTTGATAAATATTTATCTAAGTATGGAAATAGATAAACTAAAATACGTAAAGCATATTAACGTTGCTCATATACTCGCTTACGAATACTATTAAAGGTTTAAATACTACTAAATCAAACGTTAAGTAAAACAACTTCCTTGGATAATTTGGTGTACAAAGGTGGTTAGTAAGTTCAATCTTCCCTCAACCATCATTTGAGATTATTCCAACTAGGTCAGACTTGCGACTTAAGGCTGAAATTTGAATTCCTCTGACCAATACCTAAAGCAACTTCGTAACAAACTTGATTCATACTTAAAGCATTCCCATCAACTATACTTTCACTGTTTCGACTACTTAGACCCAAATGATAAATGACTCATACTTAGAAGGATTCCCAACAACAACACAAAAGTGAAGGTATCACTTATTCAACTACTAACAACCCAATGATACGAGTAAATCATTCATACTTAGAAGGATTTCTATCAACCATACCTTCACTGATTCAACTAGTAACAACCAAATGATAAATGAGTCATACTTAGAATGATTTCCCACAAACGTACATGTACCTTCACTGATTCTGCTACTAACAATCCAATGACAATTGATTCATACTTAGAAGCATTCCCATCAACCATACCTTCACTGATTCTACTACTAACAACTCAATGACAAATGATTCATACTTAGAAGCATTCCCTTCAACCATACCTTCACTGATTCTATTACCAACAACAAATGATAAACTTTAGTATGAAATAAATTAAAACGACGTCGAATCTAATTTCAATAATGTATATCCTGCAAAGTAAAAGTTACGAGTTGTAACAAGTTTAATTGAAGACCGCGTCCGGTACATAAATTTAAACTTTTGGCATGCATTTTAATCTGCTTACAGTAGTTGCTCCCAGTAATGGGTAGTAAATGAGTTTCCTAGTTCGACTAAACGGTTAAGTCGTTAATGCACTGTGTTTCTATCTAAATTTATTCATATTTTCACTTTAAACATTTAACGTATTAATTATACTAAAAGCTGCTGATCCAAGTACGTGCCAGATGCTGCGTTGTTTTCGTTTCCTCGACGGTGCGTCCATTTTCTTTATCATCTCTAATAAAGGACTAAACATATGTATATCTTCATGTATAAATATATGTTTATGTATTTATAAATACAAAATCGTTTTTTACCTTATATGTATGTTAATAATAGGCTAGCACAACATTCTCATAATTTATATCGTTCTGACGTGTTACTGCATACAAAGAAAAGTTAAAAAATGGGAAAACAATTTGAATTTCGAACTGCAAACGACAATAGTATAATTAAAAACATAGAGAGTGTAATATTGTGTTTTTAATGCAAGATGTGTGTCATTAAAAATGTAGGTACTGAAGCAAGAATTTAAAGACTGAGTATCTTTTACAAAATACAAGTATTAAACCCATTAGCTGTGGGTAAAGTTGACAGTGAAATTTATAGTTCAAATATCAATATTTCAAAACCCAGACAAAATTTAATTTTACTGATTTACGAGCGATCGAGGCATATTCCATATTAAAATTTACTGTTCACATCTACTTGTAGAACCTAAGGCTGACGGAATTTCGTTTAACCATTTGTGATGTTTTTCAGAATAACGATTTTTTCTCAAGTGATTGAAATAAATAAAATTTTGTAAAAATAAATAAATTAATAATATTTAGAGCGGAAATTTAAACCACAATTAAGAGACCTATTTTTACTATCCTCATACGGAACCAATTTCCGTTAATGTTACTTTTTTAGCACTAATACATTCGAACAGGTATATGCTGTATAAGTGGATAATAAAATTCCAATACAACATTGGCACTCTGCAAGAATTTACACCTGGAACATGGAACAGCGAAGCCTGTATCGCAACAATCTAAATGTAAATGTGTCGTCCTTGGCACGAGTAAAACTGCTACAAAAAGCAATAAGGGTATAATTAAATGTCGTATTCCCATACTATGATTAATGCAGAAATAAGTAAATAAATATCCTTATAAATTTCTTTCGACAACTCACACACGGCCATCTGACCCCAAACTAAGCTTCTACAATGGTGATCAGACTACTGATAAACATACATATATAGATACAATTACACCCAGACACACGGCCATCTGATCCCAAACTAAGCGTCAGCTTATGCTATGGTGATCAGACAACTGACAATCATACATATATT
>DWKC01001068.1:0-10800 GCA_018249195.1 Racta chiria
TGTGCGTGCATAGATCACTGATTCATTGGAATGACAGTGGCGCCATCTGTCGAAAATTGGTCGTACCAACTCGTGAAACCTTCGTGGGTACATGCACAACAACTTTGCTAAAGATCATCATATGATCAAATGCATAGTTTAGGATTCTATGAACAACATACGGATACATTCATTTATATATATATAGATTCAAATTGTTGTTATACCAGGACTTCAATAAGAATAACCGACAAACAAGCAGACGAGCCTCATGTTAGTAAGTTGACACGATTGCTCTAGCACATGTGAACCCAAAAGCATCTTTTCTGTGTTGCGGGCCAAGAAATTACGTACACGAGCCCCCAGCGAGAATACAACGCGTTATTTGCCAGCTTACTCAAACAAGAGAGTGGTAGCTAGCCAGTCATGCTAAACAAAAGTTATTGTAGTTAGCCGCTCCTTAGCCAGATTTATCTTTAAATCTGGCTTAAAAACAACCTGTGCAATTTGCAAAAAAAATTTAAAAACAACCTGTGCAATTTGCGAAACCGAATAAGTCATAATACTGATGCCAAATCATCAGTATTTCAATCAATATATCGCGTTCAAGCGCCCTAAACGATTGAGATGTAAGCCAAGGGATTGAGATGTAAAATACTGAGGCGGCTTGTGCCAAACCGGTCCCGAATGAATGGAAGCTTCGCATTTACTACATCTATTGTTAACATTTTAATTGGCATTAACGAACCCGGATTAACATAGGCAAGGGTCACAATTTGCACCATAACTGCCACTGGGAATAGGTGCTCCAGGGAAATAATATTTAAGTTTTTATATGGAGTAATTATTTAGTCCAATAGCTTTATAATACGGTATAGTATATATTTTATGCAGGTGAACGAGTAGGTAAGTCAAGTGATGGTCAGTGACCATTTCATACCATAACCTAAACGAAAGACGAGAAGAGAAGCAGTTGTCAGCCATCTTTGCATCAACGAGGTACCTAATGAAGAATGGTGGACATAAAGGATTTTAAGGTTAGGTTCTCAGCATTTGCCCACAATTAGAAAATAATTTTACCAACAGTCGTTGCCTAGTAATCGATGTGAGGCATCTTAGTAATATAATAAATAAATGTAATCATGTGAATATTTGTAAGGTTGGATAGATGGATATTTGTTCCTCTTGCACGCAAAAACTACTGAACGGATCTGAATAAAATTAGGCACAGAGATAGATTATAGTGTGAAATAACACAAACTTTTTATCAACACACCATGCATATAATCCACGTGTAGAAATAATATAAACCTTTTTTTCCTTAGCACGATTTAATATCATACCTAACGTTTTAGATTATAAATTATGTGTTAAGAAAAAAAGGTTTATGATATATGTCTGACTTCGGTTGCTAGGCAACGATTGTTGTTTAAAAAATCTTTTCATGTCGTGGCTGAGGCAATGTCAACTTTACTGTTCCATAACTCCTCACACACTGTAACATTACACTATGTCTCTTTCGATACCCTTAATTCTATACACTTATCTATTCATTATGCTAAACACAATAAAAAAGTAATCATTCTTTAATTTCATATTCAACCAAATCAAATTACTGACAGAAGAATGTATGGAAATAAATTTCGGATCCACAGCAATAAACTGAATGAAATTGTGTATTAGTGAGCGAGCGATAAATTAAAAATTTATTGTAAGTAATATTGAAGATCGGTAAAATCTCAATAAACCGCAGAGGTCGTAGCACAATAAAATGTATTGTGAAACCTGCTAGACCTTGTAAGTTTGACAATGGGTACGGATGGCGACTCAGGTTTTGATGTAACACGTACCCGTTTTTAACGTTACGTTTGTGGCGGGTTACGTCAATCCTAAGGAACGACGACCGTTCTACAAACAAATACATTAATAATATAATATCTCAGAACAACTCACACACGGCCATCTGGCCCCAACTTAAGCGTTAGCTTGCACAATGGTGATCAGACAACTGATATTCCTTTTTTAATTTCTTCTACTAAGACCAGTTGTAGTACTGATGAAAAACGTACCGGTAAAGCAGAAATATACTGTGACAGGTCATATCATAATGTTAGTCCTAATCTCTAAGTCAGATAAAGGTCTCAAAATCTTGTTCTACCACTTTTTTCCCATAATAAATATGTATATCCATGCCAAATTACAGCTTTCTGGCTCTAAGAGACTCTGAATTAGAGTGCGAACGTACGAACTAACGAATGGAAGGACGTGACGAAACTATACGGGACCCGGAATGTTTACAGAACCCTAAAAACGACACGAAACGATATCGATTGGAGATAGACGCTGGAATAATAGAGCTTTACTTACAGCTGTAGATATATACTTATCTAATTACTAACATCACTAATACCAGTATAGTTAAAAGGCCGCTGTATTACAATCTGTTCTAAACAGAAGCAAGTGGTGATCCGGCACGGCTACTAATCCAGCTTTTGTAAGGCTTTGGCGCCAGTGTGCTGGCCACTAGCGGACAGGCCGCGGCCTAAGTTGAACAATAACCACACTGGTCAGATTATGTGAAAATAACCGACATAAACTTGTTGCGAAAATAACACTGTATTAAGAAAAAGAAAAAAAAAGAAAACAATAATTAAAAACCAAAGAAGACCAAATCTTATTTCAAAGAAAACCAAATCATATTTTCACCACATGCCCAATCAAAAGTGACCCGTCGCCCGTATATATTAGCGAGGGCTCCAATCAAAAAGAAACAAGTAATTAGTAAATACGAACAACTAAACCCTAATTATACAAAAAAACTATCAAATTGTTGACTTTGGCGCAAAAAGAGAGGTTTCGTAAGTTTGACGTGTCTGTCTATAGCATCGTGGCTCCCAAATGGAACCACCGATTTTGATCTAGTTTATTGTCAATCGAAGAGTGTTCTTAGTAATGATTCTAGAAAATCTGTTGAGCCGTTTGAAAATCATCAGCTCATTCGTAGGCGGGGATTATTGGGATTACGGGGATCCACAGAAACATTACTTTTCCAAAGGAGCAACCGTGTGTAATTAGACTCAGTCCGGTTGACCGTTGATTTCTAATGTAAGTATGAATAAAAGTTACTTAGTCGCCAACTCGTCGCTAGCTATTAAAGGAATTATAGAGCATATAATTATTATGTATGATATATGTCACTACTCAGATCTTCTTAGACTTAAGTTGATTGTTCTGCTTCTTTGTCGACTGTTTAAAAAACCTTCACCATTACTTCAACAGTTATTATACTTTAAAAACAAACATAGGTTTATTTAAAACATCCTATTGCAAAATATTCATTTATAACGTTGTATTGACAGGCTCATAATAGCAAAATCGATATAATGAGGAAGTGTATAACAGGAAGGACAACCGCAACAAAGAAATTCAAAGTATAAATCAATATATCCAGTTTTTATACTATGCAATCATTGTGGTCAACACTGATTAGTTATTATTGATCGTGATTGAAATTTGATATCTAATCCAAATACATACATCAAATTGTTATTCATTTGAGTTCGCTACCGGTTTGTTTGATGTTTTTGTCACGGAGAAGAAGCGTGTAAGAAAATTTATAAGACTACTAACTTCACCCGCGCCTTATATCGATAACAAGCCTATGTGTTATTATAGACTATAATCTATATTTATATAATATTATTGTGAAGAGGAAATAAAAACAACTATTATTATTATTATATTATCTTTATGAAAAATTTCATACAGATCCGTTCAGTACATTTTGTGTGAAAAAATAACAAATATCCATTCATCCTCGCTTTTAATCATCGTTGTTCTTATGAAGTAATATATTGTTGGTGTATATGGGGTCTGATAGTCTCATTGACTCCGGTTGATTCAATTCATACTGCTTCCCTTCTTTTGTGTCTTTCGCGCCCTTGCGGATGTTGCCAGAAGCAGGTCCAGCAAGTCCAAGAAGGTCTTCCTTCTTTGCCAAACATGCCAATGTCCATAAGCGACAGTGTTTTTGTAACCATCAAACGACGCTTCAGTCCGTTTATCTACTTGAGACATAATATAAAATAGCGGTGATTGATGCTTGTAGTTTGAATAAATATTCATTTATTAACCACTTCATAAGCACACTATGCTCACATTATCATCGAATGAAACACTTCCATTACTAGGTATCTCAGAACATAAAACTTCATGTTGCGTCATAACCGACCGCTCATATAAAGGTAATATCGAAAACTCACGAACTTTCATACCAATAAAACAATATAAAAACGTATTGACAATAATTTATTCAATACATGCTCTGTGTAACGTGGATACGGGAACGCGTCGCGCGGGGAATAAAGGTGTTTATAGATTTCAACATAGGGTCTATCTATGAAGGTTACAAGTAAAATGTATTACATCGAAAGGTTCAATTGGGAACCAACGGTGTAACTCACTAAAATAAAAAGTAACTAATAACTTTGGTAGTGAGATTTCACCTCCAAAACTAAACACATTTAATGTACTTACTGATTATAATTTCGAGGTTTCCCCGGCCTTTCCAAATTTAATTTTGAAATTGAATAAGGCGCTTCAATTCTTGTGCGTTATGATGGTCACAGCTGATCTCTATGGGAAGCCGGGTGGGCGTCGATAATCTAGCGATTACAAGGGAATTATCGTCACGAACCAAAGAAACGTACATAACTTTTCCATAAATACATAATTTGCTTGATACTTTACTCGTACGTTTGTTTATTCAATGTTTATCGCGTGAAATATTTGTATAGATTTCAAAGAATAATCTCGCTTTATATCTCGGGTTATACGCTCCAGCGGAGATCACTGGAATTTATCTCGAGGTATTAATTTTATTCGCCTCGTGTTGATTTCGAAATTAATACCGATTTCATTGACATCCATCATCACACTGAAGGTACGTTCAGAAAATATATCGGTGAACGCTACAGAATCATTTTTAACAGACAACTTGTTGTAGCCGTAAATAAATAACTCAATTAGTTTCATTGATATCGCATTTATCACATCGCAATAAAATATGTGTTATATTGGAACTATTATTTTGGGCCACAGACGTAGCTTAAAAGCTGTCGGCTTTTCACCACACTGCGCACTATAGGAGAGCCCAAGCCCAGTTAGGTATGTATTATGATGACATACTATATACCTAATTATTAGACTCATGGCTGTTAGATAAATGTATTTATTCTGTTAATGAACTGGTCGCTGCGTAATCTAGAACTTACTCGTAATTAGATAATGGGAGATTTATGTTTTATAACACGACATCTGGCGATACATTTTTATTTATATAAATTTATTTCTAATTTTAAATTATACATGTACGTATTGTATACGTTTAACATTTAAATTATTTACATTTTGACAAGCAATTTTACTGTTATTGTAAATTAATTTTACTAGTATTTTAATTTTAATATAACGTACTTAGACATTAAAAAAAAAGAAAAAAAAATGCATGCTACTACATAGCTAAATGTGCGTTGAGTTTTAAGTATACATACCATCTTTGTTATACCACATTTATAGCAAATTATGAATTACTGTGTATACCCGACATATGACACGCATCTGATGACAATCACATCCGCCATGGGTGTCAACAGCTTGAGCTGAACTTGAACAGTTTGAGCTGAATAAGTTGACTAAAAAGTGCTCAAAGGCGGGTTGGGTCGATAATAACTGATACGCAAGTCTGAAAAATAAATGTATGAGCGCTAGTGACAAAATAATTCTGTCTCGCTTCCGTGCTTCGGATGGCACGTAAAATCGTCGATCCGTCAGATGGTAGTTGTCAAGCCTTATCGGAGGTATTCGGGCGGCATTGAAACTTATATAATTAAAAAAATTAAACATAGAAACTTCTAAGACTAACCTCTAGCAATCCTCCCACCAGTGGTCCATTAATGCGTAGAATAAAAGATGTAAGAATCCTACAAAATACTCTGCATGGCTAGGAGTACAATATTTGGTAAAAAGACAACTGACTTCCTTGTGCAGTTCAAGGCGAGCCCCGAGATGCGCTCGCGGCGAGTCATCGCTCCTTCAAGTGTTGACATTCGATTGTTTGCTCTTCCACAAAGTCACATTACAGTTGCACAGACTAATTACATACAAACAAAGCCTCTTTACATACTGCCTGTTGGACTACGGTCAGGCATAAGATTTTATTGTTATCTGGTAAGCAAATCTATACGAGGTCTCAATCAATTTTTATTCTCGACTAACTGAGTCTGCGACAGCGTTCGCGCGGAATTTGTATAGACGGAATTGTCATATCTTTACACTTACACAATAACTTGTGAACCGATTTCAATAACTTAACCAAGCTTAACCCAATACATCAGTGAAAACTGCATTCAAATCATATCATCCGTTTATGAGATTAGCGTGATCAAAGGTACAGACAAACTAAGAAACAAACAGACAGACATAAAATCTAAAATTAGTAGTTTTGAGTTCTATTCTTTACTTCAGTTTCTTCTATGTATCTTCCATGTACAGACTGCGATCGGTTACAGATTAATTATATGTATGATATGAAAAGTATTTTTCTTTTGTTTTTAAGCAACCGTGAAACTTAACCCACCACCTGATAGGAATATATGGCCACTGCTATCCATTGATGTCGGCACAAAAAAGGCTCCATCGACGTTTTACTCGTAGAATATGGAGAAAGTTATTTCAATTAATATGTACTTTACCCTTTTATGTGATTTTTTGCATTGTAATAATATAAACTATTACATAATTTCTCAAGAAGAAGAGTACCGGGATTTTTTTTCCGCCGGCTTTTTTTTCTTCCGGCCTACACTAGCGTACGTAGTCTTAAGTTCACGTCATATTATAAAACCGATGATAGTTAAGTACTGTCTATCGAGTCCTGAGGCTCTGTCATAGAATTTTCATTTTTTTTTTTATATAATTTATTGTGATTAACTTCATTATTAATATAGGTAGGGCCTTGGTATGGTTAAGTTATTGACTTTTGTTAAGTGAGCTTTTAAGTATAAGACGAAATAAATATTTTTTATTTTTGAAAATCACAGTATTTTCTATCTTCCTATAAAAATAAAGTACAGAAAATTCTTCGGACCTCAAATACGATTCTCATATTTCTTTATCTCATCTAAATTACATTTTCTTCCTGTTCATTATAAACCTCAAAGATGCGACGAAACTCGGAGAGATTAATTAAAAGTTTTAAACTATATGATTCGAGTACATATGTGATACGAACATAATATATGTTGCGAGAACATTATATGTTGCAAGCGTGAGCTCGTATGTTATGGCAGCAAATCGGATACTGTTTTTAATCAACATATTTGTTGTAAATTGTAAATGCGACGCGGGATGATCTTGTTATGAAAATAAAATATAGCTAATAAGTATATATAGCTAGTAACGGAGTCTATTCTGTATTCTGAAGTTTTTTTAATTTTAAATTTTAATGCAGAAAAGCTTTGTTAAATGATACAAAGAAAAAAGACTTCATGCGGAAACCACTGAACAGATTTAAATAAAACTCGGCTTGATGGTATTACTCTCGCAGGATCAAAAGCAAAATTAAATATGTAAAGGAATGTAAACATGTAAAGGATTCCGACAGCGGCTATAGCTATACAGAACCGAACCAAGAGCAGTTATTAGTCTTCGTATAAATATAAAACCAATATAATCCTACAAGTCTTTAAAAAGGCTGGTAGTGACGCAGCTTACGAAGTACCCCTGGTTCGATTCCCGGCCAGTTAATTATAGCCCCGACTATTATATATTTTTTGGGGGTTTTAATGTTACAGTATTTGTGTTGTGTATGCCATTCGCGAGTCAGTGATTTTTTGAGTATATAATCGTTTATTTATTAAACACTTATGGAATAAATAACAGAAGAATCTAAAATAAAGCTTTGGACTGCTCACACTCGAGCATCTGGCTCTAAACTAAGCGTTAGCTTGTACTATGGTATCAGACATGGTATGGATCAGACAACTAATATAATTACATAGGTATATAATTTTAAATCACCCAAACACACAGAACAAACATTCTTGTTCATCACAGAAAAGTTTGTCCTTGATGGGAATCGAACCAACGACCTCCGGCTCAGCAGTCAGGTTTACTAACCACTAGACCAACAGGTTGGTCAATGTTTCAATAACTCGTGTTTGTGTCTGTTATTAGTATCCTACAATCTCTTTACATCATAAATATATGTAATCGTAAATAGTCTACAACAACCACTCTGTGAAGTAGCAACTAGCTGAATTATTTAATTACAAAATACTCTATTCGGAGCCTCTCAGTTTACGCCGGATGACTGCTGAGGTTTCAGTGGTTAGGCATCCCACATAAATCCCCATTCCCCCAGAGACACTAAATATCTCTGAGATTTCCCCTACAATAAATAAGGCTATTCACCTATTTACTATGTCTGTTATTTGATTACTTAGAAAGGGGGTGATAGGATGGTTTTATATGAAAAATATTCTTTATCTTATCTATTCTTAACCTATATACCGTTTCTCAAATCTTTAGATCACTTACTGAGTACTAACCTCCCCCATCCAAGAAAAACTTGGCTAGTGTTTTAGAAGATTATCTTTTTAAAATTTTATATTGACAGAGTTATTGACCAAAAAAATCATGAGCGCCTTCGTGTTTTGGGCACGTAAAGCCGTGTCGGTTGTTATCGTTAGATAGCATTTGTTAAATAAAGTATGGAGGCCTAAAAATAAAATAATTTATATAAAAAAAAGTGAATAAAATATTCCGACACTTAATTTTGCCACTAACCCCTTTACCAATCCGCAGCTCCACAGCGCGGAGTTAGGCTTGGAGTTTAAGCTTCCTTGGGGATCCGTGCTTGGGGATCCAATAGGCCATTAATGGGTTGGATTATCAGAATCAGCACGTTAATGTTGGAATAATAAAGATAACGATTAATTGAAAGTTGAAGGCCAAGTGGAGCATTAGTTAATGCAGTGGACGAGCGTGCCAAGTAAAGTGTGCTCAACATTCAGCCTGCCAAGTGGCTGTTTTATTGAAATTCTATTCAGTAAACAAGTCATGGTTGCCATTTTTAGGTCACCTTTTTGATTTTTCTGTGTCTCGCGCTCTACATTCATGTTTTACAAGATTTGTGGGTTATTGGAAGAAGTGGTCGAGATAAAAATTTAGTGTGTTCATAGTTTTACCATGTCCATCTGTCTGACCGTGACCTAGTTTTGGTCTGAGGAGTACTAAAAAGTGTTCTAGAACAAAATGGAAAAAAAAATCATTAGCTTTGTTTATATTTTATGTTACTTTCGAAACTTCCTTATAAGTAAAAAATTACATACTTCGGTATGTAAAAACAATCTCACTTGTCCAGTTTTTATTTTAGGATATGTATTGTAGGTGTTGTTATTAATTTAAAGTCATATTTTTGCGAACTGTAATTAAATGAAGAATCCTAATGAGCTTTAATTTTATAGACGTTTATTTGAATAAGATCTTTTTAGTTGTTTTTATTTAGTAGTTCTCAATGAAGGCTTATTCGTTTGCTATAAAATTTTGTCAACTAATAGTTTACATTTCCAGGAAGAACAACGAACTATTTGAATCACTCTGACACTCAGGTATTACGACTTTTGTCACATCCATATAAACCATGGTAACTGAAGGGTCATTTTGTAAGGAAATGTGTTTTTTGGGAATTCACTGTTAGTATATAAAATTAACTTTACTTAAATAATAATTACCTAGTATATGTTTCAAAAATTACTTTGAAGAACACAATTTTGTGCTCATCATCATCGATAAGTGTTATCCCATCACTATCGTTGTCACTATGGTACAGTCACGAGGAATGAAATGTATACGTTGACAAGTAATTAATTTCAATATAGACTTTGCAAAATTGAGAAATCATATAATTATTTTGTTATTGTGACGAACCTAGACTCATCACCGTGATTGTTTGTTATTTTACTAAACAAACCAACGATTCTATTTATTAAAATATTACTACAGTCTTTTATTAATGACAGTGTAGGACTAATTAATTGTCATCAACTGACAAGTGACATTTCGAGGTTTCTTTTATTTTTTTAATAACCTATTCTCAACTATCAGTCATAATCGTACCTACACAATTCCTAATTTTAAATTACGAATGACTTGTGAATTTCAAAATGAATTTTCGAATACGTTGTAAAGTAAAATAATTCTTGCAATAAATTTAACCCCTTTAAAACCCGACCTTAGTACAAGTATATTTTTCGATCACGCTCTCAACAAATGGGTTTATGCGATAAGAATCCAATAACTTCTTTATTGCGCCACAAATACTATGCCTTTATATAACTGAAACACTGTAAGTGGAAACTTTTTTATCAAGAATCTTGTTAAGTTCATACATGAGCCATTTCAGTATTGTAAACATTGTTTTAAGATTTAGACGGTCATAGTCCTAGACTAATTTTAAGAAACTCATAGATCTGGACTAGGATTCCTTGACGCAGGTAGCATGACAAATGTAACATTTGATCACAAACAACTACTTGACTACAATATAGTCCTGGACTAACGCTAAGAAACTCATAGACCTGGACTAGGATTCCTAGCATGACAAATGTAGCATTTCAGCACAAACAACTACTTGACTACAGTACCACATGATGCTAGTATCCAGTCTGCAATATGTAGTGCTGTATGCTGAGCAGGGTCCGTTTCGTAAGGAATACACCTTCCAGTCGAATTTCATGTTTTCTTTTGTATTGTACATTTATG
>DWKC01001069.1:0-10797 GCA_018249195.1 Racta chiria
GTATTCACCGACGAGCCCAGCGTATTCTCCGACTTCGCCAGCGTATTCACCGTCTTCACCCAGTTATTCCCCTACGAGCCCAGTTTACAGTCCCGCTTCACCGAGTTACTCGCCATCTTCGCCAAACTACACTCCGACAGCGCCTGCCTATTCGCCTACAAGCCCTTCATATTCGCCAACGTCACCTGCCTATTCTCCTACTTCTCCTAGCTATTCTCCATCCCCGAAGTATTCGCCAACGTCGCCGAACTATTCACCGACATCGCCGTCGATTGCTGGCGGTAGTCCAACCTATTCACCGACGAGCCCACAATATTCACCCACAAGTTCCCAGTACTCTCCGACCAGTCCCGCATATTCGCCTTCTTCGCCCAATCACCCTGGAAGTACCCGTTATTCGCCATCTTCACCAAACTATTCTTTCCCAACGTCGCCCAATTATTCTCCTTCTTCCCCGGGGTACTCGCCGTCTTCGAGCAAGTATTCTCCAACCTCCCCAACATACACCCCGACATCCTCCAACTATTCCCCGACATCTCCGGCTTATTCTCCGTCCTCCGCAGGTCCTACCACATATTCTCCTACTTCTCCTACTTATTCACCAACTTCTCCACCTTACGATGATGGCGATGATTAAACTGACGCCCGCGAAGCGCCCTTTTAATGTATTCGTAATTTTGAATTATTCCGCAACTTGAGTACATACAGGTGACAAATTATAGATTAAGTTTAGTATTGACACTACTTTGTTTCTTAACTAGCAGTGCCCGCGACTTCGTCCGCGTGTAAATTATATATATATATATTCTTGTGTGCATGTGTATGTCACTGATTCATTGGAATGACAGTGGCGCCACCTGCCGATAATTGGTCTTACCAACTCAGAAACCTTCGTGGGCTAAAGATCATCACATGATCAAAAGCATAGTTTACGATTCTATAATGGACATACAGACACACATTCTATTATATATATATATATAACATTCAATTAATTTTATAATCCTTCATTAAAATATTATCATTTCATGTTAGATTTAATCACATATTACGAATATGTATTTGTAGATCATAAGGCCAAAAAAATCACGGTTTCCTTAAGTGCAAGTTTTTGTTTTAGTCTGCAATGTTTAATAGTCTAGTATAACCATTATTGATATATGGATTTAATGATTATATGTATTACCAATATTGTGGTCAGTTTTATTGCAATACAGAAATTTAGGCTGTTTATGACACAAAAATTGATGTACCTTTATATAGTTTTAAGAGCATTTTGTTTTTGTATAATTAAAATAAATGTGTCTATAATTGTGTTTTATTAAAAAACTTTCAAAAGTTCACGGTTTCAGTTATACATGATAAATAAACCCCAGAACAAATATTATTTGTCACATGAACCCGGGACTTCTCGCCTCGCAGGCAGCGTAGCTACTAAACTGGCCTACGGGGCCGCTCATAACTGGTTAAGACATTTTCTGACAGAAGTGACCTTTCCAACTCCTGCGCATCTAGATAACAATATAAGTAATTGTGCCTCGAGCATCATAAGATGCTTCGGAGTTTAAAAGGCTATGTGAAAATTTCAAGTTTCTACTTTTAAGAGATCAAAAGATAATTAAATTTCAAAAACTATGTATGGGGGTATCCCCTATATTTTTTCACTGATATTATTATCAACTTAACACCCAAAAGCGGGTAGGTACACATACGGTATTATATGTACCTTTTTAAATCGGTAAATAGCATGTATAGAAGACCGTCGAGATGGATAAACAACTGCTACATGACAATAACAAACCGATTCTTTTACGTGCCCTCTGAAGCACGGAAGCGATCATGATATTTTAGTCACCGTCAGCCACCTATACCTTTACAGCCCGCACTGTTGCTTATAGGAATCGATTACGTGGAATCTACACAAACCTCTAAACTTATATAACAATACGTTACTTCCAACATACAGATATAACGAGTCGGGATGATTTCATTTGGAGTTGGATATTTCATTTATCATGGGCTACTGAAACTGATATACTGTGACGCGCGTGACGTGGAACCGTTAGACGAGCGGAATTGGAAATATCATCAGCCAATCTCCGAGTAGGCACGCCGTTTTCATCAGATCAGATCCTCAATTCTGCAACTCGATCAATTCAACTCAATAATGGCTCACTACTGAGCACGGGTTTCTTCTCATACTGAAGAGGCCTAGGCATGCTCCACCACGCTGCTCTAGTGCCGATTGGTGGAGCATTTCGATAGAACTCGATCAATAATATTTTTCAATTAACACCCGGTAGTAACTTGACATTCCCTTCCCGCGCACCTGGCGGTCCGCTGCTACCAGTTACACGTCCAAGCGACATTGACGTTTTACCGACGTCAAACGCTTAACATTTCATCAGATTACAATGCAGTTCCGTGACAGATTATAAAACTGTCACAGACTAATAAACTAGATGGATTTTGACTGAGGCTCCGACAGATATATTATTAACATAGATTAATTATACTTATGTCTTTCTAAGTACATCGCGATGACTGATAACCGTATAACAAATGTGGTTATTTATAATGAATGTAATTAATCTTTTTCAACATTTGTTTGCGAATGGAATGAATGATGACGACAATGTATTTTTCGGAACATTACAGACTATTCATTTTCATTACTGATATATATATATTTTATAATAATTTAAGCGTAAGTTATGAATGCGAAAGTTTTTCAATTGCTGCAATATTTAAAAAAAAAATGATACGGTAGCATGTTTCTTTTACGTTTGCATTTTGGCGGGAGGTTTGTTTTTTAATTATAAAATTTATGGTAGATAAGTGCATTTGATTTATACGTGTGATTCTGACACAGGATAACAAAAATAATATTATTTTAATTTCCTCAACTCATTTAATTACAATGCATTTTTTTTTTATTTTCTTTTAAACTGAGGATTGTAGCTAGCGAAACGAGCTTCATCTAAATATATTAATATCTTGAATTTGAGTATCTTGAGTAAACTAAGGTATAATTTAAAATTAACTGAGTTCTCATTAGACAGTCAGCATCGAAAATTTGCCGCTGAAAAGTCAACTGTAACCGTCTGTACAATATTCTAAAATTGAATCAGGATTCAACCGTAGAGAGTTTAATGGTTGGCTGGAATGTCGTGGCGCAGTAAATATTATTTCCGACAGCTTCATTTAAATACCTTTTGTCAATGAACGGGTTAAACATGACGGGGAGGCGATAAAAAAGACTTATGGAGGGTGTCACCGGGTTTATTTTTTCATAATTGTAAACCAACAAATATTTTAATTAGAACGTTTTCAGTGAGGTGTGAGTGAGTTCGTGTATCATCGGGTTTGTTAGTGAGGTACGTAATGAGGTGATGTGCGCTCAAAATCTTTGTAATGAGCTCAGGGTGAAATGATATATACCTATATATATATATATATATATAGTTAAATAGAATGATGTTTTGACGTTACAGTTAACCTAGTTTAACGTGACTGTCTGCGGTATAAATCCCGGGTTTGATTTTCGGTCGGAGCAAGCTAAATGCGACGGCCGAATGTTTGTTCTCGGGTCAAGGGTGTTATTTGTATTTGTGTTGACAACGTACTATATTACCCAATACAAAGCTGTTTGTTATATGCCAATTTTAACCGGATAAACTTAGATTTATTTAATAAAAAATATCAGCTTGTATCAAGAACGTTTTAGGTTTAAAGATTATTTATTTCTCATAAGACGATACATCGTCACTTAAAATTAAAAAGTACATTAAAATTTTCGGCGATTTTGGTTTATTAATAATGGGTGTATATTGGACAATTTAAAGTGCGCACGCGTTTTTGTGTGAGAGTGTGATTTGTTTGCGAGTGAGTGTGTGTGTACGTCATTGCTTTAGAATTTAAAATAAAAAAATCTTATTATATTTTAGTTTGCAAATCTTTAACTGTATTTTATAAATCATTATTTATGTTAAGACAGAATGAGTTTAATTGAGACATATATATATATATATATATCGAATGTAGTATTTTGTTATATATTTTTGCTCCTTCACATGTTATACTGGACTAGCAATAAATAGTTCGTGCGAAGCGCTTTTACGTCCTATATTACAGGGATATCATACAAATTTATCGCTTTTTGACATTTCAACTTTCACTAGACAGGCTCTACATTCGTAACATCATTGACAAAGCCTGTAGTACAAATACAAATATCGGCTCAAAACGCACTCGACCTAATCCGGCGTGCAAACCGTAAAGAGTCGCTCAAAACTGACACAACTCAAAAGAGCACAGCAAAAAAGGTGTAATGGCTCTCAGTAACCCTGTTATCCTTCGTATCCCACTCGAGGACAAAGCCGGGCTTAATCCCCACAACAGCCATTTAGGGCCATTACAAATAAAAGTTTGTCGATTCGGCTCAATGCCACAATAGCCATTGACAGACTTCACGCTGCGTCCGTGAATGGGTGAACGCCAAAAAAATCTATTAGACACGCATAATAGATCCGATCGAGCAGTTCCTGATTGACGTAGCGGGAAATAACTGTATGTTGATGTAATTTAGAACTATTATGTTGAAGACTAGCTGTGCCCGCGACTACGTCCGAATTTGAATTTAATATAATTCTGAAATTACAGTAGCCTATTACTCCTTATTACAAAAACTATCTGCCATTGAAAGCCCCGTAAAAATTGGTATAGCCGTTCCAGACATTAGTCGGAACAAACCGACAGACACTAAAATGTTATTTTGGTACATATACCTATGTATCGTGTATACATTCGTAGACATTTAGTAAAAAGCGGTTATTTTATTACAAACCGAAGCATCAATTTTATTTGGTTATTAACACAGCATTACATTTTATAAAATAAATTTTATCTAAATAATCTAAAACATAACATACTTGCCTATCACGAATACATATTTTGGTTTAGTACGTTATTTTATTAAGTCAGACTACATTTATATTGCTAAGCTACAAATAAAAATAGTCTATTTTCTCAGCTACACCTCAATATTGTCCATTTCGGTGGATATAAAAGTATTTTCTTGTTGATATAATAATATTATCATCATAGTCCATAACTGTCATAATTCTGGGGCTCGGGTAGAACAAGGTATTAACATAAAGAAGGTGTTATGGACACGCTGTCCGGAGTGACTATATATTCGCAGAATTCTGTCGAGTTTTGAAATCTTTATAATATTAAATCCATAACTTATAGACTTATCTGTTGTCCTAGTGGTTAGAAAACCTGAGTGCTAAACCAGGAGGTCGTTACGATTCCCAACCAAGGCAAACTTTTCACGTACAGTCGAGCCAGAATATGAGAATCCAAGCTAAATGATGATTGGTGAAGCAAGCAGGCCAAGCTGAATTTTCAGTATATTCTTACGTGCTTCTTCAATGTTATGGACATACATGTGATCGTTCTGCTTGTTGTAATCTTCTTCGAAGCTTAAATACTTGGCATCCCAAAAAAGAATTTCCGGGACTTTTTCTACCGCGTCTCGCCTTAACAATGGCATATCTTGAACCTTAAATTTTTCACACGTTCTTAACTACCTATTTAATCATGGATAAGCTAGGAATCTGTACTTTTATTAACACTCTTTTCATCGAAGTTTTTTTTATCCCTATCTGAAAAGCTAACATCTTGTGCTTACTGATATATTTTTTGGATTCAGGCACGTACTGCTTTGTTGAACGCTGGTATCCTAACCATGCGAATTGAGCCTAGCCTTATATGTTCTCGAAGGTCGGAACTTCAACAAATCATTTGATAAGTCAAACAAACCTCAGAGTGTTTTATGAATTTTGCTGTAGTTTCAAAACCTCAGTAGGCCCGTAATCGCAGCGGTGCAGCGCATTAACCATCTTCCTTTCATATCCACTCCATTACAACAAATGGAACAAAATCAATATCTTTCTTATTTAAAAATGACATGAAAGTTCCTTATTCAAAATCATAGAAATAGAAACATTTCCAGCCCGTATTCGTAATTTAAACTAAACAAGTCTGTGATAGAACTTGTGACTCGACCAGGTATTTATAAAACTACTATTAGCTTTAGTTCTTCGTTATATTAACAGGATAGTAGTTCACATAACATTAAAAATAATTTTATCTATAATATTACCCTAACCGAAGGCTAGCGCGCCATTAGATACTTTTATACGAACATTGTGAAGTTTACAATTTCATACGCGACTTAATAATGTTAGTATTCAATTCGCGGCTCCTACATTTGTCTTTGCCATTATGTCGAGACTGCAGTCAAGAGTCGCGAGTCTACTTACATAAAGGTGCTTTCATACTATCCGAGAGTCAAATGTATAGCTGATGTAATAAACGAAATCTCATAAACATCAGTCACAAGAATGAAGTTTTATCCATAACTGTTGGACTTGTGGCCTGTGGAATAAGCTTACTCTAAGGTATTTCCGACACTCTATGACAGAAGTTCTTTAAAAAAGTAATAATTAAATAATATTTTAAAACGACCAATAATTATTTTAAAAACCTATCCAAATCCACACGATGAAGATTTACGGCACCCTAAAAGGGGCGTAAAAGGAGCTCATATTCAGAGCCGCCCTTGCATTAGCGATTCCCATGTCGTTGCCCGTGTCCTAAGGCGACAGTGACCACTTACCATCAAGTCCGTCTGTTTTTTCGTCTGCCCTTCAGGCTATAAAAAAGGTGTCACTCTCGCCATCAATATGTGTTGGCAACACTAGAATAATTACACAGAGGGTCCCAGTTTTTTTGGTTGGAAACAAAACTTGTATGGATAATTATGTTAAATGGTGACCCCGGTTAAGGGAGCAGTACAGTGGCTAAATAATGTTTGTTGCTACTTGTGTATCACAAAACCTAATTTATGATGAATGTAATCTATGAAGATTATAATTGCCCTTATTTCATGTTAAAATAAAAGTATCTGTTATGTTGTGTCGTTAGTTTAGCGGTAACGAACAAAGCAACCTCTTCCAGGCAGAGGATAGTTTCCATCAGAGATTATTCAGAATCCAAAACGTGGAATTTTCAACCACTTATGATCATGCGGCCCGTTTGCTCGTTTGGCGATTTCCCGTAAAAAAAATAATTACTGTGTAAATATAAATGTTAAGAATAATGTTTTGGATTTTAATTAATTAACTGAACCTGTGAACATTTCAAGTCATTGCATAAGCCACTTTACACAAACGTCGCGTCGTATGCAGCAATGACGCTGCGGGTAGTCGTATAAAGGAACATTAGATTAAAGGCTAAGATTATAGGCGAAATGTTTAACAAAAATAGCTTTAAACTCAACAACCCTTGAGAGATGATGAGTCCCTGGTACTTTTATAAACTCAAATCACGTATTACATAAAGGTATTAAATATATTAAGATTCGAATCCTTTAAATCTACCACCGTTTCGTGACATAATGAAGAGGAGATGAAACGGCGAAAGATACTCCTCAGCACATCTTTTCAAAATACATAAATCTATAACTACACACAAACACACAAATAAATCTGTTACTGACCGCTGTCTGTACATGGAAGATAAATAGAAGAAAATTTAGTTGGGAAACCACTATTTTTAGAACTTTTGTTTGTTAATGTTTGTCTGTACCTTTAAGCACGTAAACTCAGACACGGCTAATCCGATTTGAATGCGGTTTCCGCCCGTTCGCTTTGCCTGCGTCGTATGTTGTTTAAGAACAGCCTGTGCTATTCTAGACTATTATCTATTTCTGTGTCAAATTTCCTTCAGATGCGTTTAGTAGCTTTTTCGTGAAAGTGGAACAAACATCCATCCATCCATCGATACAAACTTTCACATTTATAATATTAGTAGGATGGGAAAATACACTTTACAAAACAATTATCTTTGTTACTCCAATATACAGACCACTAACAAACTAGAAACAATAGACACTAAACCTTATCACTTGGAGATAAAGTCCTTAATCATGTGAGAGCAATATTAATGTAATAATGTTGACAATTCGTAATGTTCCTTATCAGTCATTCATTGTACGGTTTATGTGGTCATTGAAAAGTCAACAAGTCAACCGTAACCACAGTGATGTATTGGTAAGACTAATAAATAAGTTAAAATAACCAATTTTATAAGCCGTGCGACTTGAGTGTGCACTCTTGTACGCAAGTTTCCGCTCCTGCGCCGTGCCCTGCTTTTGTCTAGGGTTGCGATAGATTCTTCGTGTTCTACTACTGCTACTGTGCGTTAACGCGTTAAAATGCAGCGGGATTTATATTGCACAAATGTAGCTTAGAATTTAACGCGCAAATTTTTAACAGTAGGTACAAGTTGGTACAGTAAGTTGCATTAGAGTTTTGAATAGTGTAGTGGAGTTATTAGAGTAGTGTTTCACGCATTTCCGTTTTTAAACTGTGTTGATAATTCGAGAATTTTTGTAAAGTCTATTACTTAAGTGACGATAAAAAGAAAATGATAATGTTAATAATTTAACACAAACTTCTTATGTAAAAATATATTGTAAACTATTATTACTAAATGTACCTTTCGTCAGAGTGACGTCACAACTCAATGCGAACAATTGCGCACCTAAGTTAGTCGTATGTGCTGTAACCATGTACGTAATGTACTAGTCATAGGAATTAGTAATGCTTTGTATTTGATGTCGTCAAGTAGGTTGTGAGGTGTATTTTATGTTTTGTAGGTAATTATTGTATATTAACGTCTATTGGGTATTTGGCGCTCTTAGGCTGGCGGTGTGAGTCGATCATAAATGATCGGGTTAGTTAGGTAAGCGGGTTGGTAGGATGGGTGACCCCGCTAGAGGTTCAAATTTAATGAGAGCTTCCGTGCCTCGGAGGGCACATAAAGACGTTGATTCTGGTTCTTGTCGTTAAACCGCGTGTGTAAATATGAGTGTATTTTTATATTGTCTACTTAGAACAGTTTTCAACATCCTATCTCTCCGTTATCCTCAAGCTCGTTATATTGGATAGGTACTCACGATATATACGTAAATATGTGTACACAGTCGAGCCGTAACCACGACCCTTGCAACTGGTCTGAAACATCGGCGAACAAAATCCATATCGCGAGTACCCAGTCTTAAGTTTGAAAACGAACACCACATAATGACTTGTAACTAAAATATCTCTCCATTGTATGCATATTAGTATTAAAACTCAAAGCTTACCAACGCCAATTAATAACTCATAATATAAACTTCAATTTATCTCTATCAAAAAGAAAGATCGGGTCTATCTGTCATCTGCAATCCTATCCTATCTGAGATTAACTCTCAGATCAGATCGTAGTTTATCATTGTACACTATTTCTAAGATTTGGCCTCAATTGTCTTCTGAAACACGTCACGAACATCACATACAGGGTGTCGTTAAGCGTCAATTTTGATGGGAATACCCGACACACGAGCACTAGCCAAATAATGGTCAAAGTTCATCGTCACTCATGCACATTAGAATCAAGTAAGGCATTACCGATATGTTGTAGTCTAGCGAAGAACTCGGTCTCATACCTCCAGTAGAAACACGACGAGTCGTTTGGCGACTGACTCGAGTGGTGCTGCAAAGCGAGGAATCAGGGGCATATATCTTTATGACACATAAATATTTGTTCGTTGGTCATGGGTGTTGTTTGTGTGTGTCCCTACTCATACCCCTGTATGAGTATGCAAGCGTCTTATTTATTAACCTTGTGTTGTAAAGTCAAAATATGCTACAGTTTATCCTTTTAATAACCCGATTTATGGAAACACCTTGTATAAGTACACGAGTCGTTCATTGAACGCTATTAATATCAACATTAACGGTAGTCTTTTTTAACCGTAGTTCAATCTAAAGATAACTGCGAGTCTTTAGGAGTGTTTGTTTACGAAATTACAATAACTTTTTAATGTAGAACCTAGTAATAGACAAGTATTTGGTATATCGGTCGTTGACTGACTTGGATCCTGTGAGCATGTCTATAGCCTGGCGGCGTGCGTCGATGTGAAGTGATCGGGTGAGTTAAGCAACGCGAAAGAAATATTTTTGAGCACTTTCGTGCTTTGGAAAGTCCCGTTGTTATCGTCAGATGATAGTTGTAACTTCGTTAAACCTTAACAGAACATATCTGTTTTTGACCATACGGTTAACAAAGAGAAAAACATACTAAGATTATAAGCTTTGAAATATATTATTTGCAGAATTCTATTTGGCATTCGTCATCATAATAGCCATGCAACCATAATATTATATATTATGCAAACATTGCATTTATTATCAGATTTACTTACAACACAAGCTACTTATAATACAAACATAAAACGTTTCTCTGATGACCATACTTAGAGACCAGTATTACGCATCGACAACACCCATAAATACAACTCACGCACACAAACTCTCCTATACATTCATATTATATATATATATAAGTTAAGATCTATGGACCAGATACCATTGACCGTTATCTGTAATAGAAGCGTCCAGGTACTAGACCCATCGGTAGCTAGAAACGAGTAGCGATTCAAAGCGATTAATTAAAAAAATTGTAAGAAAACACGTATGAGTTAGGATTATTACTTTTTAGGTTAGGTTAGGTTTTTACGTTATTAGGATTACGGCGGATATCCACCCCTTCGTCGTAAACATCCCACCCGTACGAACGACGCGCTTCGTCTCGTCCTTTATCATCAGTACTGCGAAGGACTGGAATAAATTGCCCGCGTCGGTCTTCCCGTTCGATTATAATTTAAATGTCTTCAAGTCAAGA
>DWKC01001070.1:0-10794 GCA_018249195.1 Racta chiria
GTAATTAATTAATTAATTGATTAATATGTCTTGCTGGGTGGTTGCAGATTTATTTAATGTTTTATAAAAGGTACTTTAAATTGATACCAAATATTGGTATCGTTAATATAATGTTTGGGTTTGATGTATTATCTTGGGGATAATAACAATTGGAAATGATTTTAAGCAAAATACACTTTTTTTAGCGCCAAGTGTTTGTATTGAATATGCTGAAGATAACCAAATAGTGAAAAAAAAGACAAATTGTTCTATTTAAACGGACAGGTTTGAATCAATAGAATTATTTTTACTTAAAATAAAATCAGTACTAATATAAAATCCGATCAATTGTTTACCTAAATATTTTACGGTAGCAAAAGGATGGTCCGCTATGTAACTTGATCTGTCAGAATTACATAAGTCAGAGCTCAACGACCTTTAGACTTTAGACCTCTAGACCTCTAGATCTCTAGAAGACAAACCTTGGCGGGATAGCCTATTTTCTTACTAAGCAGAAAGCACCATGACCAGAGGAGGTTGGCCCGGCTGCGTCGTTACTCAGATATGGGTGGTCCCTTATACTCCAAAATATGCAGTTACTCTATTAATTAAGAGACTAAATCTTTATTGTATATAATACCCATCAAAGCACATCACTGCGGTCCTTGTAATACTTTTTTCAAAAACAAAACAAAACTGCGTTCATGTGATACTTCAGTTCAGTTTCGATGTTTGTAACAATGTGTCTATGTGACCGTCACTCCCGCGCGAGCCCGAGCTTATATTATCCTCTTTAGTGTAGTGAAAATAGTTACTACGTGATACTCGTTATTTACGCGTTTGATTATTTTTTTAAAGAAAATATTCTGATTCAATAATGTGTAGGAACATACTTGTAATAGTGATTTAAAAAGATCGGCTAAGTGGGAGTGGAAAGTAATTATACTGTGAAAACTTTAAACTGCCTATTACGATTGTAGAAAAGTTCCTTGTGACAAAGTGAAGTTATATGAATATTGTTGGCAGACTTAGGGCACGGAACCCTAAAAACATTATCTAAACACGCGGCACCGTGTTCAGTAATTGACACGCGCCATGTATTTATTCTCACGAATGATTTTGAGCTACTTTTGACCCGTTCACATCTCATAAACTATTTAATCTAAATACATGAAATTCAGTACATTTATGAAAGCTTGTAAAGAATTTAAAATTTCATTAACTTAACCCAAATCGTTATTCATATATTAGCGTCAAAATCCGCTATTTTATAACTGTTTCACTTATGGATCAAACACCTTACCTAAGTAGGCAGTATTAGAAGTCTAAATGACTTAGTAATCTCATATGGTACCAAGGTATTGAGCTTTAATTACATCCCGAGTGAACACTGAACTTGGCACCCATAAAGCACAATTTTTTTTTTCGGTGAAATGAAGAACGACGCATTCCGCATTTCGCATTTATGTTTTTGACGGGATAGTGACCTGACCTCATGACCTGATGTGATCCCTGAGATGTGAATTTGGTGGGGACTTTCCTTTCCGACTAAGGTGTCGCGTTCAACTGTGGCTGTGACTGATGTTATTATAGAGCAGACTATTTTTTGTTCTCAAATCCTAGTTTCATGTATACTATAATTTATGTCTGTCTATAATAAAAAAACTCCTAGTACTTAGGCATCTTAAAATTCGCAAGGGAAACTTATCAAAAGACACTTCCAAGAGCCAAGCCCTTCCAAACTCAAAACTAGGATCAAATGGCCTCATATACAAATCTGACGTCATGCTCTCTCAAACACAAACCTGGGGTTAAGCTCACCCAGATCCCCCAATTACCACCACCACTGGTTTTCAAGTACTTTTATGGTTCCTAATATCCTTTTTCTTGCTGTTTGTTGTATGACAATTATCTAGAAAGGTGCAGATGAGCCACGTGATGGTGAATGATCATCGTTGCCCACGTCATTAACAGAGTCCTTATAAACGCTGAAGGCTAGTGTATTATTGGCCGGACTGCGACGAGTCCTTCGACCGATTCTCCACGCGGTAGCTAGGCAGGCGGGCTTCACTGGAACCTAATACTACCAGTAATAATATTGGCTTCAACATATTAATGGATCACTACTGAGCACGGGTCTCTCCACGTGACTAAGGAGGTGTCGAGCATCCCCTGACACATCCGTCGAGCTCCATTACAGATTGATGAATAGTAATAATGTTAATAACCCAATATCAATAAAACGTGATAACAATAATATAAAACCTTACTCGAAACCGTACCATCAAGCAAAATATTTTCGTAAGCAAGATCCCATTAATGAAGAAAGTTGCAAATTATGAAGCGCGAGGGGCGTTAATCACGTTAATTGATATCTCCCGCTGGACTATGAATCAACGATTTGCCTACGCCCTA
Source organism: Racta chiria (assembly GCA_018249195.1). Taxonomy (NCBI): domain Eukaryota; kingdom Metazoa; phylum Arthropoda; class Insecta; order Lepidoptera; family Hesperiidae; genus Racta; species Racta chiria. The sequence goes on from DWKC01001070.1 coordinate 2,395, forward strand.
TGGTGACCATGAATAATAACAATATAGTAATTACATTAATAGAACAACAATTGCAAGTACTTTTAATAAGTCAGCGCGCTTTACTATCCATTACCATTGAATCATTAAGTCTTTGTTGTCGCAACCCGTAATTGTCGCACTGCTGGACTCGCGTCTTTTTTATGTTATAAGCAGGCAAATGAGCTGATGGGTCATCGGTATGGGTTAATGGTAAATGATCACAGCCGCCCATAGACACTAGCAACGCCAGTCTGGGGTGTCAATCAAAAATAGGAGAACTGGCTTTCAAGCCCCCAGCCGTAACACGAAGTTTTGGTAGTCGTTAAAATTTGATTTGAATTTAGGACTAATTTAATAACTAAAATCAGGCGGGTCACCCTACATTTAAAGTCGTTGATGAGTAAGGGTGGCGTCAGCGTAAATTAAACTTGTTGCGAACACTAATCTGGGTGTAGATGACGCATCGCCTCGGGCCGTTGCCTTCTTCATGTTCACTCTTGACTAGAAGTCTTGGGTACAATTTAGGCCATGACAGATGTTATGGGACAAACTAACCTTATTTTATGTAAGATTTATGACTGTCCACAACTAAGGAAAGAAGTATAGAAGCACGAAAAGTAAAGTAGTGGAACCAGGAAAAGCCTGGGGCTAAAGGGATAAGGCGACCCTCAAAAACATTTAATTTCTCACACGTAAAACTTGATAAAACTAACTTCCAATGGTCAAGCACAAAAACAAACAAGTCTTGGATTAAATAAAAACACAAATCTATGGTAAAGTCAAAAAAGTCAAAGAAGCATAACTCTAAGGTCAATTCCAAGGACACAAATCTAGGCTACTAGAGATATCTGGTACGTACTAATCTGGGTATAGATGACGTATCGCCTCGGGCTGCCGTCAGCGCGATGAGATATTGAATAACCACCGATAGCTGGATGTCTATCAATGTGAAGAAAGTTCAAAAACTTTGCGGCCTGTGAGGTCTCAAGTCTAGAACAAAAACGAAAAGGCATCACAAAACAAACTCTGTAATGTTATTTGGAAGGGTTCGGAAGGGCGATAAAGAACTTTTTGATGCTACTTTGTAAAATATTCCTCGAAAGTCCTTTATAATTGAAATTCCACATAAAAAGGTAAGGTACGTTTTTGATCTACTCAAAGAGATTAATTATAGGAAATGATGAAAATGACCAAAATCGTAATAAACGTACGGTTTGTCGGGAGTCGGAAGAGAATTAAATCAAAAATATTTTCATTCGTTCCACTTTTCGAGAGGGGTTCAGATTTAGAGTCACGAGTGAATTAAATATTTCCGACTTGATTCTTTAGTAATCCATGCGCGAAAGTTTAATTGAAAATTCATTGTTAAACCGCATAAATACCTAAATTTATTCCCTGAAATATAAACCGTAAAGACAGTCATTGATGACTGACTTGTTACGACTGATGGGTTGAGAGCTAGTACTTCTTTCTTGGATGATAACGCATCGGTGATGTCTAAAGCTTTCTGAAGAACATGCGACGGTGACCATTTACCATTTTATAGCTCATCTCCTCAATGTTTTTTTTCGGATATGAAGATTTAAATTTCCAGTCATAAATATGAGTTATTCCTCATATTTAAGTTATTATTGATTTTCTTTTTATTAGTTTCTGTTAGTCTAAGTGTAAAGTGAGCAATGATGTGAGTTCGTATCAAATGTAGTGATAACTGATTGACAATGTGCTGGTGGATCAAAGTGAGCGTTCCCCTAGTGTACAACCTGGGGGTGCGTTTCGGGAACACCAGCGTCGACTGCGTGTACCGTCTGATGAACTGCCTCACCGACGTTATTGCAGGTTATCCTACTACCATGTACGTTACCTTAAGTTAAATGTTTAAAAGTGAGATTCCAATGATCTTGTAGACGACTATGATATTTGACATATGAGCAACTGCAGTTTTGTGGCTTGTGGCTTCAGCAAACGTCTAATAACAGCTTCAACAACAAGTTATTATTGGTTCATGACTGTGAAGCCTAGAACACACTGCACCATGCACCTCCAGCTCTCGTGATTAGTGAATTAGGATGGGTTACTTATGTATGAAGAAAAAAAAAAATTCCCCTTTGACATGTAATAGTAATGTTTGTAAGTTGCTAACACAGAAAGATTTGTGACAATCGGTTAATATCTTTTGCCTCCAGATTGGCTTCTTCTTATATCTTCTTCTTTATAAATAAAAATGAATGTTTGTCTGTATGTCCTTTATAGAATCGTAAACCATGCATTTGATCTTGTGATGATCTGTAGCAAAGTTGTTGTGCATGAGCCCAACAGGTTTCTGAGTTGGTAAGATAAATTTTCGACAGATGGCGCCACTTTCATTCCGATGAATCAGTTATATATACACGCACACAAGAAATATATATATGTATAAAAATTTAATTCAAACGCGGACGAAGTCGCGGGCACAGCTAGTTTTTTTATAAAATAAAAATAAAAATATATGTTTATCTGATATAATATGATAAAATCTTCACAAGCAGATTTTGAGCACAGACTTGTTGAATAATCAGTTACAATTTATTTAGTTACAAAATCTATCTTGTTGTCCTCTCCTCGAGCAATCAGGTTCTAGATCTTGGGTAGAGATTTTCTTTAGAATAGATAGTAATTACATTTTGACAGTTATAAGCAGGCACATGAGCGTCACCCGATGCTAAGAGATCACCGCTGCCCCTGGACATTGGCAACATGGGGCTATTGTATCACCGTTGCCTGCCAGCAAGGAAGTTAAAGGTCCACTCTTCAGCTCTGAGACTAAGCATAAAACATTTTACATGGGCGGTGGTCACTTATCATATTTTATGTGATCACTTACTATCAGATAATCAGGCTGTTCGTTCGCCTGCCTATCGAAAAGGCCATCTATGGAAGCAACAAGTTACATTAAAATGCCTTTAGGAAAATGTTAATTCACCCGCAGAAGATTTGGGAATTCTTTCCACGGAGTGTGATAACAGAGTAATAATGTAATCAGGTTATTTTTCAATAAGATTTTTAGAAGGTGCGTCCCTGTTCCAATTTCAACTTCCTTATTGAATCAGTGCCTCGTAACAGCGACGGCGGAGTCGGATTCAGTTAATTTTAAGGATGAGACGAAGATTTCTGGACGCAAGTCATGATCAGATATGAAATAGCGGGTCGGTTTTAGTTATTGGATCGATTTATTTCAACCTTTTAATATTTTAGGAGGCTTTGTCGCGTTTATAGGATATTTATTGCCTCTTCTGGATACGCCATTTATGAACTGAGCAATTCTTAGTTGTGATCAATGACCTCGATTATTGATGTTAAGTGCAATTAAAATGTAAATACTTTTTCTTTTAGTGTAAGTTATGCATCCTGCCTTGCCAAGCCTTGCCTTACCTATCACTTTGAAAGATATTCCTTTAATGCTTATTATACTAATTTTAAAGGTAAAAGTATTTTCTTTTCAGAAACGAATGACGCAATACCATCTGAAGACTCCGATGGCGAGAAGGAGATATGCGACAAGGAGCCAACATGGGATCGGAAACAGAATATGGCGGACAGACCACTTCCTGTGCCGGTGGAGAGTGAGCCGTACTACATGAATGTGGATAGGAGTGAAGCGGAGAATCTGTTGAGAGGGCAGCCTGATGGAGCGTTTGTGCTCAGACCTTCGAGCCAGGTAGTATATTAGAAGTTCTCTGAGGTTCTCTGCCTGAAAACCAGACCCTCCAACTATACAGACCCCTATTTGTGGTAAATCATCATTACTCTTAGCAGGCTTAATAAGATCGGTTCCCAAGCTGTCATATAGTTTTATTTATTTCGATTTCATAAAGATTTCAATCACCATGCTCTAAATAATGATGGGTTCCTAGTCGACTTTGGATTTTACGGATAGCTTGAGCTTGGTTGAACAGTTCGTCGGTGGCTAGCGTATACTGACTACCACTGAAACCCAACTAACTGTTTCCGTTTTAAAAATAGTCCTAATATACCGCCGATTAACTCGAGAGTTTTACCGCTTTCAACAGTTGAGTTCTGTGATCAATGCCTTTCCTGTTACTAGGCAGGATATACCACTACTATGCATTGGAATGCTGAACAGGGTTCTTCTTGTAGGGAACATATCTCTCAATGATTAAAGTACTATTTTGTATTGTGTTTTTTTGGGTAATATAATTAAATGTCCTTTTCTTATTTCTTTCTATTTTTCTATTCAAAACCAAACTTTCTTAATTGTCACACTTATATTAAATGACACACGATCATAATTCGTTCACAATACATATACTTTACTCTTTGACTCTTATTCTCAGCCCAATCACGCCTACACGCTAAGCGTAGCCTGCGCTAGTTCAGTCCACAACGTGGGCGTTCGGCGTCGTCCTGACGGCCGCTTGTCACTCGGCTTCCCGCGACGAGGAGAGAGGAGTTTCGCCAGTGTGATGTCACTGCTACGTCACCACAAGAAGCGGAGGCTGATGCTGGTCGCCGGTGGCGACGTCATCGGCGCTACCACGCTAAACGATACGCCGCATTATTATCAAACTCCGAGTAATATACCTATATCACAAATTAGGCAGTAGAATTTAGAATTAACTAAGCAATTAAGAACTTTCGAACCAAGGAACAAGGAGTCACAACGCTCAATGCGAATTCGCTCTTGGCATAGGACAAGCACACGCTCGGTGAGGCACGTTTATTCGCCACAGTCATTGTTAATTCGCCAACTTAAATAGATAATATCGACAATTTGCAGTTTTACTTTTTAGCTCGCTCACGCTTAAAGCTCATAGCTTTGCGTTGAACGTTGCAACTCGTGGCTCTCTGGTCTGCGTTCAAAGCTCTGTTGAGCGTTACATATCAAAATATAATGATATGCACTGGGCTACGAAACGTTCACTCTGCTGGCAGCTATTCGCTACGAGCATTAAAACAATGCCGATTTGAAAAAAATAATTAAAATCTCATACCTGGCTATCATTTTCAACGCAACTTCGTGGTCGCAAGGTCCAACAAAATTGTTTTTAATGCTCGCTGCATACGCTGTAGCTTAGAGCTTCGCTTGGAGTGTTATGTTTCGTGGCCTTCGGGAATGAGCTTATAAGACCATGAACATTAAGACATCAGGAATTTTGGCATTACCGTTTTTGATATGTTTGAACGATTTATTTTTTGTTGTTTGATAATAATGGAGATGTTAACAAGCTAATTACAATTCTTTAATTGTAATTTCTTCTTGTTACGAAACAATGGATAATGACTTTACTTGTATGTGTGTGTTTGTGAGTTGAATTTGTTGCAGAATGTAACTGTTACATTGAATAAGTTATTGTTTTCAGAAAAGAAAAATATAAGATTATTATTATTGTTTATAGATATTGAAGTTGCGATGTTACAAAGGTATCTTTAAGCTTAATTATAATTGTCATAGTTTTCCCGTTTAGTAACATATTTTTAATGAATCAGTCATCATTATCATCAACATCATCACACCCTCATTCTATTTTAATATATCAGAGGTATTATATAGAGGTATTTATAATTTGTTGTTTTATTTTCAATGGTCTAAAAAATAATTAACACCTTTATCGTATCATAGCCAACTTTAATATGGAACCGATGTGATTTAACATATAAATGTCAGCCAACTGGGAATTGAACCCGGGATTACCGACTCACCGAAATACGGGTTATCTGGAAATTGTTTTAAATATTAGGAATATAACTATAAACACACGTAAGTAGTATGTCCGTCTTAAGAGCACTAGTGGCTGCTTCTTACGATATCCCATTAAGTGGAGTACAGATTTTCGTTTTTAATACATTTATAATGTTTTTAAACATTCCCATAGCTTCATAAGTCTAAACAGCTAACAGAAAATTAAATAACAATAACTTAATACTCAGTAAAAACCCTTACTTTCCCTGTTCATTGTTCCCAAGCACAAACGTTTAACTAAACTCATTAATAAGGCAGTGAGCATCTAAAGAATTCAACTAATTCCTCGTCGTTCCCGCCGAATCCAACCCCTTTGAATCCCAGCCCTTTTAACGAAATTAGTAATTACAGGCGGGAATTTCTGAAGTATTATTCCGCTATCGTCCTTTTTCTAATGTGTTCCTTTCCTTAGGTAACTAGTCTGTTCCCAGCTTTATTTCATGGATTAGTAACTGCCTGAGTTTTGGATTGGTAAAAGGCCGTAGAACAGATTCATTAATAGACATATTTTGGTTTAATTTTAAATTCTAAATTTAATCAAAATTAAACTGCAGGTTAATCCAGGTTTGATTCCAGTCTCTCCATGGCCACCACTTTTATTAAATAGATATACTTATCGTAGATAATATAGTATGTAATATAGTATAGTAATGTAGATACCTATATCATATGGAAATGGCTTTGCTTTGGTTATACCTATGCTGTAATATAGGAGTTATTCACCGACCGATCAAAATAAATTCAAGCTTACTTCAATAAAAATAAAATAATGTTTAATTTTTAGATATGCATCACAACAAAATAAAAAAAAAACCGTAAAAACTTCGTAATTATGATTATTATGATTATGATTATTATATAAGGTGTCTAAAAATAATTTCTATGAACACAAACGTTCGCAATCAAAATCAAATTTTTTTTAAGCCCTGAGAATTATAATTAAAGTCTTACTTTACCAGCGGAAAACCTACAAACACAGCACGGCACAAATGCTTGGGCAGTAGATATGTAGCCGTAGTGGTAAAGGCCATCAGTAACTGTAAGTAGATAAAAAAGCTCCTAGGAAGTTCCTTGCCGCTTCTTCTTACTACACCGTGTGGATTTGTTGAAGCGATGGCGTACTTTGACATTCGTAAAGAGTTTGTAAAAACTTGCTTCGAATAAATAAATTCTAATTTTAAATTGATTTTGTCACCTAAACCAACTCTGGGTTCTCAAAGCTTTCAAACACCAATATTTTTTATTTTGAGATAAGAATGTTTTTTTTTACTTTTGTTTTTACTTTAGCCGATAAGGTAATTAATTTTAAAGATGAATATGCTTGGTCATGACTGGTGAGCAGGAACTGAAACTCCTTGGGAACCCCCAAGGCCCCCCCATGCCGATTCTTCCTTCAAGACCATTCCCCGTAAAAATTACGTAAATGTGCAAAGAGGTGGCATAGTTTGACATTTGAAAAGTGTTTGTAAAACCCATCTTTACTCAAAATAATACAAAATTAATAATACAATTCGTATTTGTATATTTATTCTTAAAATTGATTCTATTTCAATTTGGTGCCAATCTAATACGGATACTTTACAATGTTAAATGAATATAATAATTGTGAAACTTTGAGGACTTCCGATTTATACTCAAAATTCACTCAAAATCTGAGCTACCGGATAGAAGAAATCTGATCTTATTTGTTCCCCACGAGTGTGGTAGCTAGGCCATCTTTACAGAAAGATAATAATAATTACTTAATAATAACATTGTATGTAATACAAGCACCACAACAAATAACGGGATAACTTTGTTGGTTCGGGAATTAGTCACTTAACTGTCCAAAATCTGTATTTGAACACAATGTTCCAACATACAGTTTAGATTTCATCAATTACGAAGGGAAACCGATATTCTGCAGAGCGCCGCTAATGGCCAAGCCATTATATGAAAATACAGATCAAACGATCATTACCAGGCGCTGCCTACCGGAGTGAGATAACGATACCGGATTGGATAGTGTATAAACTCTCTAAGGGTAATATTTTTGACGTAACATAAAGAGCTTAAGTTTTCAGATGTTTTTTCTTTGAGGCAACTAATTAAGTAACAACGAGAAGTTGTTTTGGGTTTTTTCTTTTTATTTTCTTCATTCTTGTTTAGTTTATGTACGTAAAATAATAAACGAAAGATGAAATATCGGGTGTGTTAGTAAATAATATGGTGAATACGAACATTGTTCGCTAAGATTTTTTCAAATTGTTGATACAAAGTACTCCTGTACTACAAAGTACTACTGTCAATAGACAGTCTGCAACTTGTTATTACCGCGTGTAATAGTAAATCGTGGGGTCGAGCCACTGGAGCACACAATGACTGCCCACAGGCTGCTATTTTTAAACTTTGGTCAACGTCTGTCGATCTGTCGCAGATAGCTGTAGTAGTTATAGATTCGATTTCTTTATATCAAACTAGCGCCCACGTGCTGGTTCAATGTGTGATATGTTGATAAAAAATAGCCTATGTGTTATTCTACACTGTAATCTATCTCTGCGTCAAATTTCATTCGGCCCCGTTTAGTAACTTTTGCGTAAAGAAGTAACAAACGTCCATCCACCCTCACAAACTTTCACATTTATAATATTTAGGACTTCGAGATATCGCAAAATTTGACA
>DWKC01001071.1:0-10793 GCA_018249195.1 Racta chiria
TGAGAAAATTGCATTTGAAATAACGATAATAATTATACGTTAAGGGGATATAATGTCAATCAATCAATTAAATATGGAATCATTTTCGCAGAAAGGAGTTTTCATTTAGTTTTAGAAAACACTAAAAAAAGGTGCCATCTATTCTACTTCGATTAATTTCCGCTAGATGTCTCTGTTACTATATTATTACAGGTACCAAGCATAATTCGGCCTACCAGTTAATTTCTGAAACGCGGAAACATTTGGAAAGACATACTTCGTGGTAGGAGGCGTAACTGCCCTAAACTTTCTAATTATTTGCGCAGGTGTGCCAACGTTTACTAGCTTACCCGACTGTTCCAACGTTTAGTTGTTTACCCTCCGTAACCTAGCAACCCATGTTTAACAGAGAAATTTATAGGGGATTTGTAGTAGGGAATAGAACCCAAAACGACAATTTTTTGAATTTTTGTCTGTGCCTTTGGTCGCGCTCATCCCAGAATCGGCTGATCATATTTGAATACGGTTTTCACTGATGTATTGGGCTAAGCTTGGATTGACATATACCGGTATTTTATTAAAATCTATGGAGAAATAAAAAAGATATAACAATTAAAAGAATTCGTCTATACAAATACCGCCCGAAGGAGTCGCGAGCTCAGCTAGTTAGTAACTATATTGCCAAGATCTTCAATTACGAAATTATTTTTGTTAAAATATTCTATTGCTGTATATAACCTTTATCTTAATTACAATAGTGTCTAACATTATAAAACAAAAAATATTTTATACTTATTTATGTCAATTAAGTGTACAAAGTACAATCCGTGACTGCTTTATATAATTGTAAATAAGATTCAATACAACTTTGATTTGATAAAATAGCAAATAAATCAATACAGTTATCGACTGACGCAAATATTGGTCCAGTTCTGTCTCAAGATAAGGTCTGCGTGTCCTGCGGGTCGTTTACCTAGTCTGTAGACTAAGGAATATTACAGACAGATAACCTTGCCTTATCAATAATGTCCTGACATCCGCTCGTAAGACAAGAGGGCGAATAATGCGGGCTCATAATAGTTTTATGAAATTGTTTTGTGAACTAAAACACGAGCACTCAACCTATTTGTTTTATGCTAGTGCAAAAATAAGCTCTGTATAAAAACCATAGATACGTAACGAAAGCTACCGAAAGCTGACAAAGTGTAGATAAAAGCTCAAATTACAAAAAAAAGGTGTTCTAAATGTCCACGGGCAGCGTAGATCACTTACTTTCAGGTGACCAGTCTGCGCGTTTGCCTGCTTGTAATATAAAAACAAATGCTTTAAATGATACGCTGGTTTAATATGTGATGGATACAGGTTTGGACTTACCAAATACAATAACATACATATTAGATTTTTTTATGTATTCCTAAAAACGTCCTTATCTTATGCTCCGATCGGGCTGGCAATCTTTGTAATAGATTTAATTTTGTTTTTAAAAAGAGTACCGGGAGTTCTTTTCTGCTGGTTTTTATTCTTCCGGCGCACACTAGCGAACTCTTTCTTAAGTTTTGTCGTTTGTATAAAGCCGATGATAGTTAGGTATTGTTTATCGAAACATTTGGCTCTATCATAGAAATATCTTGTCGTTTTTTTATATATTTTTGTTACTAATTTCATCATTGATGCAGGGACTTCTTATTGTTAACTTTTTGACTTCAGGTAAGTGAGCTATTGGTTCCTAAAACATTTTTTATTTTTTAACTTGTCGTGTGTGCAAACTATGTATGAAAATGTATATATATTTTTAAAAGTCCATTGCAAGAACTTTATCACCATTCTAAACGCACAAGCATGGTTTTATTTTCATACAATACGGAAATGAGATGAATAAAAATAAAATTTGAAATTAAAAGGAGAGTTATGTTTATTTTAAGTAAATAAATATACAAATCACGTCAATCCGCCATATTAGATTTAATCCTAATCAAATATATGACGTCACCATTTCGTAAGCCTTATATGAAAGTCTAAGGTAAAGTGAATAGAAAACTGTGACGTCATGGAAGCTTTTACTATTGAAGCGTCCACACCACTGTCCGAAAATATAAATAACATCCATATTACTTGGACTCCGGGAGGACCTCTATAATCTCTCGTTCAAAATATTTTATGCACTTCGAATCTGTGTTCAAAAGATTCCATTCAGTTCGAATCTCTCGATCAAAGGTTCACTGTCAGCAGAGCTGCCCGTGTTAGGCGATGGTGAACTTCTTGATACCTTCTTGATTGCCTTTCAGGATATTAAATGTAAGCCAGTTTTTTATTTGCTTACAACAACAGTCAGACATTTGACGTTACTGATGTCCGTTGGTGACGTCACTTACCATGACACTTGTCTGATCGTCAGCTATTTCCGTAAATTAAAAAAAACAATTAGTTAACACTTCCTCCTCGACATTCGTGAAGATTGTCGATGAAACCCCTCTGATGTGACAATTTGAGATCCCCTAGAAAACAACTCAACTGAAAAAACTGTTGACACAAAAGAACCAGATCGCTTCCGCCAATTACCGCGCCATAGACTATAGAGCACGGCTTTGTTTTTAAAAGGGAGCACACGTAGGGGAGAGCACTTTGGCGGCAAAAATCTGTGAAATTTTATACTGCCACAGAATAACTTGATGTGTGGGTAGAGTTTTTAAAAGATTTTTTAGCATTTAAACAGGGTAATAGATTTTTTACATTGTCAATATTTTAACTATTTTTTGTCTGTTTATCTGTTTGTCTAGTTGTGCCTTTGTTCGGACTAATCTCAGAAACAGCTGATCCGATTTGAATGCGGTTTTCACTAATGTATTATACTAAGCTTTGACCTATTTTTATCTAAATCGATGCACAAATATAAATGATATGACCATTGTTAGAAGAAGGAGAATTTTTTCTATACAAATTCCACAACTAGTTGACAATAAAATGTTTATTGAATTGTGGTGTATTTTTACCTTTATCTCCCTGCTATGCAGCCTCTCGGATTTTGTAGACAACGCGAAGTAACTTTTGGCGAACTAATCTAAATTACTCAAGCCTTGTGATGTGATAACTTACACATAATTTAATCCAAATTTAAGAGCCACTAGCGTCGCGTACGAAACATGTTAACGAGCATCGATTGGTGATAATATTAGATTACATCATATTATTCCGGCCCATGAAAATGTAAATTACGCTAAGGTTTGGGAGTTACAGTTTTATCTTCTTAAGATCGTGGAATTTTGGTTGAATAAACTTTTTTACCATGTTGAAATTTGGGTAACTTTATAAAAAAAACACAATGATGAAATCATGTCATTAAATTATAAATTAATAAATTATAAATATTAATACATTTATAAATAGTAATAAAATATAAATGTATTTCTTTCTATAATTTTCTTCCCATGATAAATATGTATACATGTATACATCTATGCAAATTACAGCTTTCTATCATTATCTCTGCGCTACGCGGACGGATGGACGGACATTGCGAAACTATAAGGATTACAAAACTTTGACGATACCCTAAAAGAGCTGCTATAACACAGAAATATAGACACGGCACTAGAAACAAACCCCAAGTCAACTCCGAAATGATTAACATATAGCAACGATGTGCGGGAAACCTAAATCTTGTCAAGGCTCTGAAAGCAATCTGCGCCGCAATGCAGTTTTTGCAAATTCCCAACTAGTTGCGAGGGTAATTCTCTGGCTTTTTGCCTGCAGCAAGGTGCATGGTCATTGCCAATATTTCCTCAGTTATGGCCGATTAATTTGTCGCCACGACAGCGCAGGCGTCGTCAACGAACTGGCCAGTCGGACGCGCCATGTGAAAACTAGCCACGATTTGTAGATACGATTAACTCGTAATGTTATGAAGGGTAGCAATGATAAAATCAGATAACTCAATATTCTGTGATAGATCTTTAAAAGAAATAGGTAGACGTTGAACAATAACGAGCTGTATTTAATATCTAATATGGAACAATGAAAAATATTTAAAACGTTTATCATAATTTTAACAAGGCATTACAAATATCTTTGTTAAACATAAAAATTTTAATTTTCTTTAGATTGCGTCGTTATATAAGAGTCAGAGAACCAGTCCTCTCCATCTTTTTCCTCATCATGTTCTTTCCTATTCTTTGTCTTTCACATGTCCTGATATGTTTTTGATATCTGAGGCCCATTGTTGTCGTAATTGACTCCGATTCCTGCAGCAGCGTCCTGCTTTCTTTCTTTCTTCATCTTCCCCTTGAACGAGTAAATATTGCACAAGCAAGTCAGTCCTTCTAAACGGCAACGTAGTGACATCCTTGCCTAGTGAGACTAATGTCCATGTACGGCGACTTATCATCAGGTGATTATCTGATTGTTTTCAAACTTAGAACATTAATTAAATGTTTATTACACTCCGACATCGCAACGTCGGTATCAAATCGTATTGTATGAGTGGCTTTAAATAAATTTTGGCTGTAAGTGACAAACAGTAAACAAGTTGTAAAGTTAAGGAGCGTGACGCGCTCCGGCTTCCGGGGATTCTATTCAGCTTTTGATTTATATCACCTTATTTATTATGAAATTAGTTTTCTGTATATCTGGACCAAGTGACATGATGTCATTATATTTACTTTAACTAAACATGGAGCAAGATTATCTGCTATCCATGGGTGGTATGCAAGAATTATGAGAAAGAATAAGAAACTAAATTATGTATTTCGCCCTTTCTTCTCCTCTTTATAAAGGCACGTTCCGAAACGGTCGTAGATTCTAAATATTTGGCGTTCAGAAGTGTATGGATAATACCTACATAAAATAAACGATTTTGATTTCATTTGATTTGATTTGTCGGATTACACTGGCTCGTATAGTGCCCAGATTGAGGTCACCATGACCTCATAGGGTGCTTAACAGGTTGCACCACGATCAAATGGGGCATGGATACAAAGACTTAGACCCTAAAATCAATCTTTGTAGTGTTTAGTAAAATTATTTAGAAAAAAATTACGTATTAATAATATAAAACCAGCCAAGTGCGTGTGAAGCCACGCTTGACTAGTTGAGTGCACTGATCCGAAACAATTTTTCTTCTCAATTAATTATATGAACTACTATAATGATTTTTTTTGGACTTCTAGAACCCATAGTTTAGTTAATATAGGGGGTACATATAATCCAAAAAAAATAATTACGGTAAAGCTTAATATTTCAAAAACGAATCTCTTAATCAAAAATCGGTATTTCTAAACCCATAATTATTTTTAAAGACCTATCCAACGACACCTCATACGTTGGGGTTAAATATTCATTCCTACTTTACTGGCAGGGGAAAAATATTTTTTTATAAAATTAAGTATATCCATGCTAAATAATAGCTTTCTAACACTAGTGGTATCTTCCCTCTAGGGCACTCTAGTGCAGACGGACGAACGGACATGGCAAAACTATAAGGGTTCTGAATTTAGGACCCGACAACGACGGAACCCTAAAATTTCGATATTGGGTAATGCACGTGTAACTTTACTTTATCTATTAAAAAAAAATTTTTTTTTAATAACATGCCTTATGAACAAAATGACTTATAAGAGAAATGTGACAAACATCAAAGCAAGACATCTGAAATGAAAGTTTTCACAGAGCGCTAAAAGTTGTTCTCACCGCCGACCTCGGGAACTGACAAACAGTTCCACAGTCGAGCTCAACAGGAACACCGTTTGACTTATGACATTTTAATACTTCTGACAAAGGGTTATTTATAACTTTGATTTATTTTTAAACCCAAGATTGAATCAATTTACTGCACCTATAATATACTCGTACTTGAAGTAAGGGCTTTGTAAGTATCTAGTGGAGCTTTATCATGTTTTTGGTTAAATAGGCGTAATAAATATTGCCGCGTAGTTATTTGTTACTAAATTTCGACGCGTGTGTCACTACCGTCATGGCTCAGTGAGCAATGGTCGGTTCATCGAACCGTAGGTCCATGGTTCAAATCATAGTTTTATGTTGGATTTTTATAATTTAAAACATAGAATTTCTAGATAGTTCTGGACGAAATGGAAAAGAAAATGTGCGAGTAGCATAGAAGATATTTCAAAAAACGTGTAAATTTGGTGATGCTCAAAATTTGGGGTATATGAGGCGATCGAAAATACGGCATGGGCAGTTCAGTTTTGAAAGCGAAACCGGAAGGAGAAGTCAACATTTTTAAAAGGTCTTTTGATGGTTTTTTTTTACGTTAAGAGCAGTCAGACGTGTCACCTGATGGTAAGTGATCACCGTCGTCCATAGACATTAGCAACACCCGACAGGGTTGTCACTAACGCGTTGCCTGCCAAGAAGGAAGTAATAGATCCGCACGCAAGGGGAAGACAAAGAAAGAAGGGAAGAAGTACATCGCTGAAATAACCGGAATAAATCACGTCAATAACTGACTCCAGACACACCATCATCATACCGCTTCAGGATGGGGGACAGAAGAAGAATGGGAAGGAGGAGGACTGAAGGACGGGGAGAAAAAGAGGAGATCAGGCTCTCAAGCCCCCAGCCGGAACACGACGAATCTTTTGCCGACTGACTCAAGCAAGAGGGCGGTCGCCAGCCAGACGGCCTTCACAAAATGATAATAATCTTTTCGTGAAACCCTACCACCAAGCAGCAAACTTCTGTCGCCTCTTACGATACCCTGGTCTGCCAGCTTGGGATTGGGGTTAGTATTCTATGCCGCCCCAATACGGCCAGTGAGTTTGTTGTCCTGATCGAGTTTAATGTTATATAAAATAAATTTCTGAATAAAATAACATTTGAAATCCAATCATTTAATGGAAAAACTGTTTTTTGTTAACAGTTAAACGCGTCTTCTGCCACTCGTACGAATATAACGACACTAAAGCAAACACCGCTACCAGCTAATGAAGTGTGCCGAGTGCGGCGCGCGGAGTAACGCACAAGCCGGCCTGGGGCCGCTCCTCACTTCCCAAAAACAATACACTCGAACCTGAAGGACGTACAAAATCGAAATTATAATTCCTACTGTGTGTTACTTTACTTCTTAACTGGTAATTGGTAATATTGTAATTTTATGACAATAAATTTGTCCAAAGATATATACCGTATATATCTATTTAATATTTATTGTAATGAATCTTGACCTTTTTGACTCCCGCGCACATCGATAACAATAGAAAGTTACTGTATCTCGCATCTTATGATGCCCTGCGGAGTTTAATAGGTAAGAATACTCATTTAAATTTTCTTCTTTCAACTCATTCATTAGATCATTAGTGTGTCTGGTGATAGTGACATTTTTGAACTCGGTCGTTTCGGACAATGCACTGCTTCCCATTTTTCTTCATCTTCCGCTTGCAGATGATGCAATAATCGGTTCTATGACTACGTTCGTGGCTGGCAACGCGTTGGTGAGATCCCTAGCTGGTATTGCTAACGTCCACGGATGACAAAGACCCCTTACCATCAGGAGACCCGTCTGTTCGTTTGATGCTTATAACATAAAAATTAATTATATATTAAATTATAAACCAGTTGGCATTATCTATTTGTCACTGGTTATTCATGATGTTACATGTAATATAGTACAATAATCATGAAGCTTGATTTAATATTATTACTTCTCAAGACAAGTAATATGATGATAGTTGATAGAAGTACAATAATGATATTCTGAGCAATGAAGCGATGTGACCAAATTGAAAGCGAGAAATGAGGGCCGACTCTAATATCTATACTCTCGAGCCCCGCGTGGGCAAACTTAATTAAAGTTTTAATGAGCAAACGCATATTACATGTATTTTATTATTAAGGCAACGAGTTAAGAAAACATAGAGGAGTAATCACCAGCCGACTGATGAAGAAATACGAGCCGTATTGGGGCAGCCTAGACTACTAACCCCAATCCCATGCTGTCAGACTACCCTAGTCTTATGACTCCCTGTCATAAGGACCGACAGAAGTCAGCTGCTTAGTAACAAGGCTTTACTAAAGTAATATATTATCAACATTGTTGTTTAAGTTATTAAATACAGTTCTCCATTTCTCCCCGTCCTTTAGCCATTCTTCTTCCCATTCTTCCTCTGTCACCCGTTCTGAAGTGATATCTTGTTAGTGTGTCTGGGGTAAGTTAGTGTTGCAATTTATACTGGTTGCTTCAGCGATCTGCTTCTCTTCTTTCTTTTCCTTTCCCGCGAGTGGGCCTATCACATCTTTTAAGGGAGGCAAGGCGTTAGTGATACTATATCACGGTGTTTGTAATGTCTGTGGGCGGCGGTGATCACTTATCACTCAGCTGATCCATCTTCTCGTTTGCCTGCTTGTAACAAACAATATATATCTCACGGCATACCTAGGTATATACCAACCCCCCTTCTCATTATATTAGGGTCAGATCTGATTATTGGATATTTTAGAATTTATTTCTTTTGGCGTTTCGTTTGTCGGAAATATTATCACTCTGTGTGTTTCTTCTTCTTCTTTGCAACCCTTATTCTGTCCCTCTACTGGGATCGGGTTTCCACTCGCAAAGTATGTTTGAGCAATGGTAATTACCTTTTCGGCAGTATGCAACTATTGCTGTTATTGTAAATTATGGAAGTGGACGTCGGAAGCAAGTAGATATTTTTTACAACACTGATAACTTCTGCAATTACTGTTTGTAAACATCGTAAATAGACGCTACTGGCACATACACTCATAATGGACACACAAACAACACCATTCTTATCAATGGTGCGTGATCTTGTTATTTTTGTATCGTTGACTGTCCACAAACATTTCTCTTGTTTATTTTCATATATATTTATTTACTCTTGGGTTGGTAGCGTTTATCTTCCGATGAGTTTTCGGTTGACGGTTTACGTTGTTTTAATGTATTTTTGTTTTCTCTGTATATTTAAAGTACTTAGCACTGAAGATCATTTAACTCTACACGAAGTTCTATCACCCAGCAGCTAATTTCCGTTCGTATTTTATGACACCCGGCATACGATTGTGGTTAATATATCAGGCTGCTCCAATAAACACCACAAGACACACACACACACAAGACATAAAATATATATGTATGTTTATGTAATATCTATAAACATATATAATTAATATTAATATTATAATAAATAATATTTATTAACATGAATTATTGTTATTAACATGAACACCACATTTCAATCAACTGGCTTATGAATATACTATGTACTATATAGTATGTACAATAGTTATTGTATCTATATTCAGTGTTAATTGAAAGTATATATTTTCAATTATAATCTATGACTAACTTCATTATGTCGTTTTCTACGCGCGCAGCTCTCAAATTCACGCCAAAAGAAGTATAGGTAACTTTAATAATCTTTAATTTCAACGCCATTTGGTGGTGACAACTGGTGGCTCCTAGGCGGTGACTGCTGCTGGTGACTGATCTAGTGACAGGTAAGCCACTCCTAATTAATATAAACAAACCGCGGCAATGTCGACCTTCTGTTTGTTTATCTAGTCCCCGTTCTGTTTAAAGATACTGTTTACTGCGGTGACGATGCGGGGTTATTTCATTACATTTTGTTTACTGTACAGTTAGAAACAATAACTTTTCGACATTCCACATAGAAAAATTGTATTCTGTTTATCTACTGTTATCACAAGAAAACGAGTTTAAGGAACGAATAAGGCGCAGATTTTTTTCGTAGAAAATATTTCTTCGGCCGGTTTCGTTCTGTTTTGCGGGCTATTGTTTATTCGGCTTTCTTTTATGATTGATATTTTAATTTAATATTATTCTGTTCGACGAAAATCGACTTGATAAATACATACGAATATCGAATGAGTACCCATAAAATATAGAAATGTTCACAGCTCGACTTGCATCGATCCCAGGGGAAAAATGTCTTAAGCACTTGCGTGTTTCGGAGGGCACATACACTCACCGATCGAGGCTGTAATCCTTAAATAGCAGGTGTTAAGGCATGGAAGCATAAAATCTTACAAGTTTTGGGTACGTCATTGATTTCACCAATTAAACCAGAAACAGCTTGGTGGGGGATGGTCCAGGAATCCTTACTAACAGATTCCCGTGTTCTGTTACGGGCTAACTATAAAAATCTAAAGGCGTTAACTACAAGTAAATAACAAACAGTTCAAGATCACTCGATCGTGCCGACCATATAACGAAAACAGGTAAATTGAACCCAAATTTAAACTAGCTTAATAAATAAGAATGGGGACACTTCCCGAACCTTTCGTCTGTTTGTCCGTCCCGTAATTCAAAGTTACACAGTTTGTTTGCGCTTGTAATTCATTGGTCGGGGCGGCGCCGGCGTGTTGCTGCGTCCGCTTCGTGTCTTGTTGGTTTAGTGGTCGCTTCTACTACAGTTTCAGCCTGTTTGTTTACAGCTAAGAAAACACAATGATGTCAAGTGCGTGTTAAGTTTTGACAACCCGAGCCACGCGTACTGGAGCTTTGACCACTATAAACTATACAATACCAGAAAACACAAATCTTTATATATGTATATATATAAATAAAACGTGTCAAGTTATTTGTTGGCGATGGACTCCTAAACTACTGAACCGATTTTAATCATTTTTTGCTGACTGTGTGCAGTTTGATCCAACTGAAAGATAGGAAAGTTTATATCTCAATATATAGTCGAATTTTTTTTTATTGCGTATTATTTCTTTATTATCTGTTAGTTCCGTAATATTCTGACAGATGACGGTATAAGGTTAAAGTAGTAGTATGTTAAAATTAAGTAGGTTTAAAAGAAAAGAAAAAAAAACTTTGA
>DWKC01001072.1:0-10787 GCA_018249195.1 Racta chiria
TCTCAAAGGTGTGTGAAGTCTACCAATCCGCACTTGGCCAGCGTGGTGGACTATGGCCTGTACTCCTCACATTGTGATTGGAGACCCGAGTCCAGTAGTGGGACAATTATGGGTTGCAATGATGATGACCTAAGTAAAGGCCTATGCAATGTTCTAATGTGTTATTAGGTTAAAATAGCGTCCCTGGAGTCAGCACTGGAGGAATGGCGGAGTACGGCTCGCAGCCACGGCGTGGAGTCCTCGCGGCAGCTGGCAAGTGCGCTGGAGGTGGCGCTGTCTAGCCAGCTGAGCGCCGTGTCTGATTGCTCGCAGGCGCAGTCGCAGCTGGCGCAACTTACTGAGGTAATACTCTAGCAAGGTTCGGAAGTGGTTTAAAATAACGGGTGAATTTCGATTAAGTGCCGATTTATATGTCGCTCATGCAATTATTTTCTTTTCCTTACTGCCCTCATCGCACTCCTGAATTCGTACTCAGAGTGCGTTCTATTTGCGGCTGGATGGACGGAATTATTATCTATATGCTTGAGATTCTGTGAGCGTGACTTATAAGCGAGTTAATTTAAAATTCTTATTAATTTATTATTTGTGAGCATCGTGTTAATTAAAGTAAAACAAATAAATAAATGTACTGGTTAATCAAGTGAGCAATTTAATATTAGCTCAAACGATTACCAGTTATTTTAGCCAAAAATGTTTTGATACCCAAATTAACCGGCTAATTCCAGAATACGTGAAGCAAACTTGAGTAATTCGGGTGTTGGAATAAATGCTATTTTCTTTCTTCCTTTTCAAAGTCAATATTTACGTTGAAATGAAATTATAAGTTTGTTGAAAGTATAAACAAGAAAGTATACATAATAAATCATAATATTCTGTAATCTTTACCTATAAAATCTGAAAAATACTGTTGAGATAGATTTTTGAAGAATTAGACCTTAGACCGTGTTATGTTTATAAGATAGAGCAAGATGAAAAACAGACTAATCTGATTGTGTTTCCCAGGAAGTAACAACATTGAAGTTTGAACGGGACAAGGCGGTTGCTAAGCTGAACGATCTTCAGACAGTGCGCAAGAACCAGGAGAGTCTCATTCACCGGCTGCAGAAAAGACATTTACTGGTCACAAGAGAGAGAGATAGTTATAGGTCAGTATATTGTTAGTAAGTAGTGATACAGTTTGAACGTTGACCATTGTGACTTTAACTTGATATCGAGAGCCTTAAGGCGGAGTCTTCAGTCGCATCGACATGGACGTATCATCAAGTGCTGCACTTTTTGACTTTTAGTGAATATTGTGAATTCAAGCGGAGCCTGAAGTTCATATTTCAATGTTTAAAGTTTGAGTGGAGCTGGCGACGAGTTGGTTTGTGCACATTTCATAGAAGATATGAATTTGCATTACAATGATTCCGATATAAGTGTCACCAAATACCTAAGCTAAGCAAGCAAGTAGCTAAGCCAAGCTAAGATTATAATAATATATACAAAATCAATTAGTGTATACTTTACTGATTTACATAAACTTGATTACATTTTACATTTTATATAAACATTGAAATAACTTGATTAATTTAATTCGTAGTTCACTGATACCCTATGATCAGTAGTGAACTGATACATGGATGCTGCTACTCAAGGTGGTTCCTGAATCGACATAAAGGGGGGGTGCTTCTGCCCAAAATGGTACATTAATACTGGCGACTGAACATTGGTTCAGTCGTTTTATGTTGATAAAAGGGGGTTGCTGCCCAAAATAGCTTACTAATACTAGTGATGGAAGCAACATAGATGCGGCCTGCTCCCCAGTGTGGTTCACTGATACTGGTGACTGAACTGATGTTACTGATAATAACTGATCTGATATACATGGGGCTGCTCCCCAAAGTGGACTCCATTCTCCCCTATAACCACCCCAAGCCTCTCATACTGATCTGATTCTGTTACTGTTCAATCTGGTATATCAATATTTCTGCTAATTATTGAAATATTTTACATTATATTACACAAACATCTTATTGTAGTTATTGTTTTGCTACCTCCATTTTACTTCGTATGTGCGACCATAAGGCTCGGGTCTTCACTCACAGTCTGAGAGGTACAGGCTATAGTCCACCACGCTGGTCAAGTGCGGATTGGTAGACTTCACAACCTTTGAGGATTTTATGAGAACTATCGGGAGTGGTTTCCTCACGATGTCTTCCTTCACCGTAGCAAGTGATAATCAACTCCTGATACGCACACAATTCTGAAAATTAGAGGTGCGCGCAGCAGGATGTGAACCGGATTCTTCCTGTTCATCTATCACTGCTGTGTGCATTTGTGAATAATAAAAAATAATCAAAACCCATATATATCTATCGCTATCAGGCAACAACTGGACAGTTACGAAAAGGAGCTGACGGTGACCATGAGCGGGGAGGCGGGCAGCGCTGCGCTGTTGGCGGCGCGCGTCGACCAGCTGGAGAAGGCGCTGCAGGGCTACCGGGACCTGCTGGCCACGCACGACCACGAGTCCACTACCAGACGTAATGTTACTCTTGTTATTGGTTTCTCTTGCCGTACAGTAGTCGTATTGGGGCGGCATAGAACACTAGCCCCAATCCCATGCTGGCTGCTACCAGGGTGTCGTAAGAAGCGACAGAAGTCAGCTGCTCGGTGGTAGGGTTTCACGAAAAGATTATCTTTTTGAAAAGGCCGTCTGGCTGGCAACCGCCCTCTTACTTGATTCGTCGTGTTCCGACTGGGGGCTTAAGAGCCAATTCTCCTCTTTCTCCCCTTTCTTCTCTTTCAGACCTCTTCCTTCCCATTCTTCTTCTGCCACCCATCCTGAAGCAGTATGTTGTCAGTGTATCTGAGGTCAGTTAGTGACGTTATTGATTCCAGTTATTTCGGCGACATGCAGCTTGCCTTCTTTCTTTGTCTTCCCCGCGCGTGTGGGTCTATTACTATATTATATTATATTACTTCCTTCCTTCCTGAGAGGCAACGTGTTAGTGACACCCCAGGCGATTGCTGCTAATGCCTATTAATCAATGTATTAGTGTCCCGATGTGGTGTAACAAACGATTGTTGTGAACAGAGCTAGAGCAGTTACGGTCAGAAGTGACGAAGTACCGCGAGGAAGCGGCCGGGGCGCGGCGCGACGCGGCGGCCATGAGAGTCCAGCGGGACCAGCTGCAGACGCATCTCGATAGACTGGCCACTACACCCGCTACTAAGGTTGTTAATAATATTCAAATATCAATATTATGTAATATATAAAAATCTAGTGTCATGGTGTTTGTTGTCGCAATCCTCCGAAACGGAAAGAATATTTTTATGTGTATTCGTTTCGTAGCGCTACGTTAATGAGATATCCCTACGCCAAAAAAAAAACTGTTTGTGAAGACATTTTTTTTAGATTCGGCATCAAAAAATAACTATATCCAATATTTTCACTATCCTACCGCCGAAAATTTGAATTTCTTAATATTTTGGCAAAACAAATTGTTGTCCGCTTTTTATATTAAAAAATAAATTTAAATATGTAAAATCTTTTAATGGGGTACCAGATACGCTAAAATAATAAAAACGTTAATTTCAAACCCATCAACAGAAACTCCGAACAAAATGGTATACCTATTTCAGATAATCCATTTAGCAGACAATCCCGCGGCCGCTGCGCATAAACAGGTGCAAGTGGATCTAGAGGCAGCTCAAGAGGAGGTATACAATATTTTATTACTACTTACTTATACTATAGAGATTTTCGACGTAAGGGTTTCGTACCCAAAGTTCCATTTATCATAATTAGACTTCGCCATCTGTCAATCCATCATCTCTACCGTGACAGACATTTGAAATTTTCCTAAAATATCGCGGGCCTCAAATTCTAGGGTCGTATAAAAATACTTTTATTATTACGTTGTTCTAATTCTCAAATTCTCAATACATAAAGCACTTTTAAAGGCAAATTCGTGAATAATTAGGTTCATTGCAAAAAAAGTGATAAACTTGGGGTTTTTTTTATAAACGCCCTCAAAGTTTGCCAGCGATGTCTATTGTGATGGTTGCAATAATAAGCAAAGAAAGTAAAATTTAAGATTTCTAGTACAACTAATTTTTTGGCTCATGTTCTGCTTTAACTGTCTACATAAAAAAAAACAATTACAAAAACAACAAAAATTCTATTTAGTCCTGCATAAATGGTTGTTACATTGAAAAATCTATGTCAGATAAATTATTTAGAAGCTTCTACTGCGGTAAGTGCTGATGGCAGTATTGATCTTTTAATTAGTTTTTTTACAATTCTAATCCTTTTAATAAGTGTTAAATTATAATTTGCTCGGTTCCTATTTTACATAATGTCTGTAATATTATGTAGGTACTAATAAACACATTTCAGCTTATTTTTAATATTCTAAATAGTTACTTTTAACCTTAAATGTAGCGACTATAAGATTTAAGCTTACCTTCTCTGTGCTGTTTCGGACCATATAAATCTTTAATGTTGGCTGTTTAGTTTGATACTTTTGCATTAAAATAATATGTATTACAGTAACATAATGTCATAATTTGGCTTCTTAGAGTCATCTATTATTTTAATCTGATTTAACGTTTACGGTAATTGGTTATTTTTTTTTGTATTGCAGAGCTAAATGTATGTCCTATTATGATTTGCGCTTTGACTTTGACTAGTTATATCGCTTCACTAGATAAAGCAGTTGAAAGCGGCGCTGCGGGAGGGCGGTTCCCGCGCGTGCCCTGAAGAAATGCAACAGCTTAAACAGCAGTTGGAGAATAGTCGCATCAAATTGAAAAGGTGAGGTACTCTGTGGCAACATCTCAACAGCTTCTCCAAGGAGGATAGAGGATAAGGACAAAGGAGAGAAGGAGGATAGGATACGGTCTCTCTCAGTGTGTAAAGAATGTACGATGAAATGCGTTAAGGGTCGCGCCTGCAATAGCAGCAGGGTAAATGTGAAACAAAGCAGCAAAAGTCATTAAAGTCATAATATTTTTTTATTTTCCAATATTTGGGTAACTTAATATGATACAAATATAGCCTATAACTGTTCTATTGATTTTAACACGAAAGTATTATTTTTGAACGAAACACTTTAATCTGTCTACTACTGCTGCCTTTAGACAAAAAAACTGCAAATGCCATATGGGCAGCTTTATTTTTCCAGGTAATCTAGTGAAAAGATAAGAGGAAAACATTTCTTGAAGAAATAAGGGACCATACAAAAATCCTGTGCTTGTGATTTCTTTTTTTATTTTGTTTTTTTGGAGATAGCTCACAATCTTCTCTCTGTATTCCATGTGACAAGCAGATGAGCTACATAAGTTGGGTTTTTTTTTAAACTGTTATTTATAGATTCAGCCGACAGTCTCAACTTATCCGCAATATAAGATAGTCCTCTTTACCTCTATGTTCCATGAGCTTCTCTATCAGACTATAAATAATATTTGGACGAGTCTACGTTATCAAGCTCTCTTCCAAGGGCGCGGCGAGGCGTCCTCGTCTGTAAAAGTATACGTCGTGGACACCACCTTAACAATGCATGTTTTAGTATCAAACAAAGTATAGTGTAAAGACAGAATTTATTACAGTGAAATTAAATTTACTAATTTAATTTTAAATAAATTTAATCGCATGTACTGCATTTATTCTAAACTAATTTGTACCGGTAGTAAATTATTAACGTTTTTTTAATGTTCAACAATTTTTATATGTTATTTTGATGTGAAATAATTGTTTAAAAATATTGAGTTTAAAAATAATTTTCTTGTTATTTTCAGAATGAAGGAGGAGTTCACGTCGTCGGCTCAGGAGTATAGAGATGTGTGCTATATGCTTTTAGGTTATAAAATTGATAGGACGGGACATAAAAATTATAGGTAAGATAATGTTTTATTGGACACATTCTATTATTATTTAAGTAAGTTATTTATTTAGTGATTTTTGATAATTTATTTATTTCAAAGCTTCAAGTGCTATACTGCGGAAACTTATTGGTATTAAATTACTATTTTTACTTACGCTCGTCGTGAATAAGACATTTATGAACGATTAACATTACGTCTTGGAACTTAATAATAATAATGCTTGTTGCAGGATATCAAATATGTATGCTGAATCCTCTGAAGAGTACCTGACATTCACCTTATGTGAGGACGGTATAGAGATGGTGCACACAGACTACTCCTCGACGCTGGGCGAGCTGGTGGAGCTGCACCTCCACCATCATCGCTCAATCCCGCTATTCCTCAGCGCCCTCACTATGGAACTCTTCACCAGAACCACCATGCAGCACGAGGAAGTCCAGGAGTGCTCCGATTGAGGCGCCTTTCCCACTTCTGATACTGATATTATGAAGTGGGATATCGCTCGCCGAAGTTCATAATAAATGTACTGTTACTCGGTAATATGTATAGATTATGTGAAACGATTTTAATGGGAATAATCACTGAAATCTGCATGTGTCATTTCTTCCTAACGATGACAATTTACGAACGATTTTGACACACATAATATTTTTTTTGTCTGACGAATGATTATGTCAACAAAAAGACATTACAATTTTAATCTCATTTATGTTACTCGATAAAATTAACCAAATTAAAAGTTTGTTATTCATCTCCACACCACACACATTTTACAATTAATATATAATTAAGCATAAATAAGAACTTATTAAAATAATATGTTGTGTGAGAACTGGTGCCCAAGGTAAGCCGTGGCCTGTATTTTGCCGTATTTGGCGGCAGGACTCTACAAATGTTTATTACGATAAATCAGACAAAAACGCATTTAAATCGAAGCAGCCGTCTCATAGAATTTAAATAGACAAATTTTCTTAAAATCATTGGGCTATTTTATTAAAAACTCTCAGTAATTGTTTTTACCTCATATCTTTCGTTTACAAACTGCAATCGGAATATGGAATGCTTTTGTGCATCTGAAGACAGTGATGACTTAGATAAGATATATGGTGTATGTTATTATTAGCTAGCCTTAGTTCTGTATGTGTATTTCGGATGCTGTTCCTTTATAATAAGTACCTGGTAAACCGAGTTTTGCTCGGTGTATAGTTCTACCAACGCCATCTAGCGTAAAACTTAACTAAATACAATAGGTACCTACCCTCAACTTAATCAATAACTAAATATTGGCTAAAACTGTTTCAGTAATACATTAAGAGAAGCAGATGGCGATTCTTTTCAATATTTTCTAAAACTACATGGAACTTTATGTAATACATTTTTTACGTGGTTTTCTACAACTTGATTAGATATATCTGAGAGATTATCGTATTAAAATTAGTCAGGTCATAAGTTATGTTAGTCTCGTTTAGTTTAAATTTCAAATACGAAAATATTTCGATTGATTTTGAATTACGAACTATCACTCCATCTCAAAATAGAAAAGTAATGGAGTTTGTACAATTCGTTAAAATGGAGTGGATACAACAGGAACTCTGCTATTGCGCTGCGATCCCGCGCTTAGATTACAAAATTGCTGTAAAGTTTAAAAAATACACTGAAGTTTGTTTATCTTATCATCAAATGGTAAGGACGCCAGCGGTCTTCTAATTATAAATAAAACGAAATACAATATACTTTACATTTGACTACATTTATTTTCATATAAATCTGTTACAGAAATATATATAATTGAAAAAGTTGGCAAGGAATCGTTTGTGGCAGAACTTATGAACCGACTTGGAAGTATAATGCAAATGATGTTAATACTTCACATGTGTGTGTGTGTGTATAAATAAATGTTTACGAAACGTAAAATCTAGTTCGTATGTCGTAATAAACTTCATTTTGTAAGCATTTATACATTTTTCAACTGTTCATTATTATAGAATTTTGGTTTGATGATGTTTTCTCTATTTTGAAAAGTACCTATTGCATATGGTTTATCTTTCAATATGACAATGAAGACAGCAAATTTACAATCTAATTTTAGTAATACGAACGGATGCTGATGTATATTGAGATTAATTACAGGAAGTAAAGTTAAACATGAATGCATAATGTATAAGGTTTCTTTGTATAAAGAATTAGGTATTTTTTCAACATGTTCACAATTTAATTTTCGTATTTATTTCGACAAATAAAAATGAATAAATGACGCGCTACCCATGCGAGGGTCCAGGAATGGGGGATCATGAACCCTCTCTTAACTTAACTAATAATATTTGCTGTAGCGAAAAATCTCCACAGAAAAAGGGTCCTTAAATCACAATTAAAAGTAACGCGTCTCCGACAAGTTGTGAGTCTGGCATTATGTGGTATAATATCTTTTCCCTCCTCATCTTTTTAAAATCCAGTCAATGCGACCGGTTGCTAAATCACAGTCGTTAGTGTATATTTGGTTATCCTTAGGTATATTGGATAGCCTTAAAGGTGATTGTTTTTTGTCTAGTGCCTATTCTAATTAGCGACATAATAGGTGAAGGAAGGGCCGAATAGTCCTTTAACTCGCAACCCACCAAACTCATCGTGACCTCCGCACCTGAGGTGTAAGCTTCATCCGCCCCCTGTATCTATCAACAAACCTTACCTATCAACAAAGCTTTATAACCTCACAATTATAAATTAACACTTCATATACATAATTGATATAAATTGACCTTTTTACATAATTAAAGATTGTGATTAAATTAATTCAATATTAATATATTTATAACTGCGTAATGAAGGAAATAATATTAATATTTTAAACGATATAGACGATATAGACTCAATCCAAATTAATTAAAATGGATGTCGTGCATTATGATGAGTATTGCAATACATTGCGACATTTAAAATTCTCATTAGAGATCCCAGAAAATAAGGGTTCCCATCCTTATAGTTTTGTCATAGCGTCCGTACGTCCGTACAGCGCAAGGACCTTTAGAACTAGACAGCGAATTTGACGTCAAATGTTTTGTCATAATTTGTAAATCGAAAAAATCATGATAGCACATTGAAGCAAAACTTACGGGGAGGTTATCAGAGGTATTACGTCAATTACGGAATTCTAAATTGCGCGTGGCCTGACATTCACTTACCCAGTTATCTCGTACTAATGCTGGTGTAAAGGTGTGATTTATCGCCCCACAACCTACTGTCCCATTGCTGGGCTCTTCCATCATAATGAAAGTAGCTTATAGACGTTTTATATATATTGAGTAGAGTCTACGTTTACCGTTATATAGCAATTGTTCCTAAATAAATATTTCAACAGTTCGGGTCATTATTTTACGACGCTCAAAGTATTTTGACTATCAATGTATTATTTCAATATTGATTTTTAGTTCACTGTCGATTTATATTATGGCAACACTATAAAATTAGTGCGTCGAATTATCGATTCTATTTTATGTGTAATAAGTAGCTTTGATCTGTGTATCTATAATAATTAAAACTGTATATTGATGAAACATTTTCTATAAAAGTATGTATGGATGAAGGCGAATAAAAATTTCCATTCCTCCTTATAAGTGTTTTGCAAATTAATTGCAGATATTGTTACTTGTAGCGTTTAATATAGACGTAAATCTTTTTTTATATATATGTGCTAGTTAGTTTATCAATGAATAGAAGTAAGTTTTGTAATATATTTTGCATAATTTGTTTATGAAACTAGTAAATTTCGCGTCAGTGATTTTTTGTTTGAAAATATATCAATATGTTTTGAGTTTACTAAAACATCTAGTTGTGAATTTTAGTTACAGCGTAAAAACTGGATTCGAAGCACTGCAATTAATTGTATGATTATGAAATATTTTGTTAATTGAAAGTATTAAAACAATGAATTTGTGTTTGACATAGAATGGACTCACAATGATGATCTAAAAGGTAAAAATAGTATTGAAAAACAAAACAAATTATAGTTTTCTTTAGGAGGTAATGGTTTAAGTATGCATTTTGTAGTATGCGAAACGAACATTTGTTTCGCTTTGACGTGAAGTTTTGAGAGCGCGTTTCCTCTAAGGCCCAAAAAAAGGGTAGTATGGATGAGGAAATAGGAGGGTTTTATAGTTGGAAATGAGCTCATTCAGCAACCAATTAGAAGGTACCAACTATATTTCATTATTCTTTTGGTTTCTCATTTTGTAACACCCTAATGTTTTAATCTTTGTAAACGAAAGTAGCGTGTCTTTTGCGTCAGTCTCAATAGATACGCAATGGATCAACAACAATAGAAAAATAAGAAATGTCAATGTATGTGATAATTTAATAAATCCTTGGTTTCGTATGTTTGTATTTTAAATTGACTATATATTTTTAATTTCATATTACGTGTGCTGAACGTCGCAAAGTCAGTAGCCTGGCGGCTTGCGTTGCGAGGCCCTCCAATCTGCACTGGAGCAGCGTGGTGGAACATGCTCTAGACCTCCCCAGTACTTCCTAGTGGTCTACTATAGGGTTGAAACTAAATTCGCCCACTGTTCGTATTGACTTTAATTTTACCCTTTTTTTATGAACGAATACCTATATTTACTAGTATAGAGATTGATTTCTTAAAATATATGTTTCCCCAAACTTTTATATTGAATTGCTGTAGAAAGATAGCCCACTGATTCAGATCATACGTCAATGGCAATCAATTACCGTTTCGATAGCAGTCCCACTGCTAAGCTGTGGTTTCGTCTCACAGTGTGAGAATGAGACCATAGTCCACAACTTTCTGACTTTTGACTGGCCTGTTGGTCTAGTGGTTAGTGCACCTGACTGCTAAGCCGGAGGTCGTGGGTTCGATTCCCACCACGGGCAAACTTTTCTGTGATGAACAGGAATGTTTG
>DWKC01001073.1:0-10785 GCA_018249195.1 Racta chiria
CCCTACAGTGCCGGTAAATTAGGTTTTTTTTCCTTTAAAGTCTTACTTGGTCCAAAGCTTCGCCCAAGCTTTTGACAGCAGTCAAATCGTTTTCATGATTATCAATCGCTTTACTTAACTCCTGTTTAAAATGTATGAATATTAAATCATTTTAACTAATGTATAAGTAATTACAATTACACTAAGAATACACACATACCTGATATTTATTAAGTTGATCAACCTTTTCTTCCAAAGTTGCTTTAGGTGTATATGTTTTTAGACTCATTTCAGTATCACTCAACCAATGTTGCAATCTGTCGCTGGCACTGTCGAATTCAAGCCACTGTTGAATTTTATCTTCAATGCCACGCTTTACATCATGTACAGTAGCAGTGAATTTTTCTAAATCAGCTCTTAGGAGTCCCAGTTCTCGTGACATTCCCTCTCTTCCTCTTGGTGATAATTTGGAACCACTGTTATCTATAAGATCTCCCAAAATCTTTAATTTATTGTTACCAGTTGGTAAGGCGTCTAATAGTTCTTGAATTTTCACAAGTTTACTTTGAAGTGCTGCTTTATTGCCAGTAAAGTCTGAAAGAAGATGTAGACGATCCCACAAATGTTTCTGGTAATCTTGGAGAGATTTTTGTTGGTCAGCAAACTGTTGATATATCTCATAAGTATTTTCATGTCTATCTATTATTGCTGATAATCTGTTAGTGAGTGCGTTATACCTGTCCCAAACCGACTGTATGGTAGCTGTCATTTCATCACTCTCTTCTTTACCAGAATGCATACTAGCAGCTACAGTCTTTGCTTTTTCAGTGACTGTTTCAACCACTCTTTTATGGGAATATATTTCTTGTAATAATGTCTTATTTTTCAAAAGTTTAGATTTTATCTCTTGAGCTGAGTTGAGGGTGGCTTTTTCTTCAGATTCCACTATCTTTTCTTTTTCATCAAGCCATGACAATGTTTGTTGCAAAACATCTTGATAACTTGACCATTGAAGGGTCTGAGACTCGTATTCTTTTTGTTGCTGTTGAATACTATCGTTGAGTTTATCCCATCTTTCTCTAAGAACTCTGATTTCCGTTCGGATAATCTCTCTACCATTAGCAGCTGTTTCAGGGAGAACTTTGTCACCTGCCGTTGTTAAAATGCCCATTTTATGTTCACCATTATCTCTCTCTAATAAAAAGACTTGTAGTTTGTTGCCTTTGCTTTCAATACTGAGTTTGTCTTCCTTAGTTATCATTTGAGATAGCTGTTCTTCTAATGGTTTTAACCAAGTATCAAACTCGTGTCGAAGTTGAACATATTTTTTATGATCAGTAACTAATTCAGACCAATGGTTGACAATATCTTTTGAAATCAAGTGCAACTGTTGGTAACGACTACTAACTTGGGTGACAAGAGGCTTAAGTCTTTCAACACCGCTTAGCTGGATGAGGTTATGGGATTCATCCACGAATGCGTCAATATCCTTTTCTTTAGTATGAATGCTGTTTCGTAAACTTACGTATCTCTGTAGTTGTGCTTCTTTTTCTTGTAAACTTGAGCACAGTATTTGATCACGACACTTCGACTCCATGTCCTTTAGCCATTCAGATATTGACTCAATGGAGGAATCAAATTTATTCCAAATTTCTAATGTATGATTTAGTTTTTGCTCAGATATTGCAATACTGTCAACTACATTACGTAACTGATCATGTAAATTATCAATTTCAGCTTTAATGGCCGTGTTGCCAAGTTCCGAAGTACTTTTGCTTACAACAGCAAAAATTGCACGAATTTCATCTAATTTACAAGAACCCACCTTTTCTATGTCTTTCATAGCTACGGCTGTATGCAATTTTCTGATTATTTCGGGTTTTTCGCCAATAGCATTCTCTATATCTAGAAGCTTTTCCGATTGAGATCCAAGCCATTCCTTATATTGCTGAATTAGACGAACAAGATCTTCGTGTCTTTTAACACAATCTTCCAAATTGTCTTGCAGATTTTGAGACTTCGTAACAATGTTTTGGAATAGCTGCTTTATTGATTGTAAATATACGTTTAATGAAGCATCATGAGTTTGATCAACTAGTTGTTGAGCCTTATCACATACGGATTCAACTAACTGCTGATGTGTCATTATTTCCTGATGCATTATCTTGTGATTTTGTAATTGTGCTTTCTTTTCTTCCAAAGAAGCTTTTAGCTCCGTATGACGTTGCATAGCTCTTTCAACATCTTTAAGCCATTTAGTCAGCTGTTCTTGTGCTAATGAAAAATCAGAAAATTGCAACAAACATTGATCCAACTTATTAACTGTTTCTTGGAAACTATCGCCAAAGCTATCCCATAACGTTCTTATTTTCCGTATTTTCTGTCGTATAACTTCTCTGCCATCTGGACTAGTGTGAGCGTATAATTTTTCACCTAAGCTCAAAAATTCTTCGAAAATAGGAGTTTTCTTACTCCTTGTTTCATATAGTTCTTTTGCCTTGTTTTGCTTTTCTTGTAAAACAGCATAATCACCAACAATCTCATTTAAGTCTTGCAACTCACCAAGCATACCCATGAGCCAACTTTCCATGTCATTATATTCATTTTCGAAAGCTTGATGTTCAGATACAAATACTTCATATTTAGATATAATTTCATTCACAAGATTGTTCAAAGTATGGTACCTCGTAGCTAATTTGGAAGTTTTAGATGTCAGTTCTGATTCGCTCGAAATATTTTTTGTATCTGCTAACGCAGTGAACTCTGCATTTCTGGATACTAACTCACTTTGAATTTCTTTAACTTTTTGTAAATGGGCTACTTTCGCTTCGAGATTGCTTTTTAGACTTTGATCTCTTAACTGGTTTTCTTTAAATTTCAGCCACTCTTCTAGCTCATCGAGAGTTTTTTGACTTTCGTTCCACTGTTTTAACGTTTCTTTTAACTTTTTGTCATGATCTTCACATTGCTTTGCAAATTGTTCCCAAGTTCCTTTCAGCTGTTCAAATTCACTTATAAGAACAGGATGTCCATTAGAACTGGTAGTTTCTAACACGGAATGTAGCTGCGTTTTCAAGTTTCCTAAAGCTTTATCAACTTCTTTTCCTTTCGACATAACTTGTTCAATAACATTAATTTTAGAATCAACGTCATCCTTTTGTGTAACGACTACATAATTTAACATACTATTTTCAGCTACGATGTGGTTAAGACGATCTCGAGTCTCTTCGAACATTTGTACGTATTTCTCATGATCAGCTACATGAGCCTCACATGTTGCGATCCTTCGCTCAAGTTCTTTGGCCATGTTAGCGTGCCTTTCAATAATTTTGGAAAGACTTTTTTCAGCCTCTTCATCGGGCATTAATTTAATCTTCTCGGTGAGTTGAGATAACATAGATTGATGTAAATCTACTTCTTGATGTAAGATTTTATTCGAATGAAGTTGAGCTTTCTTTTCTGGTAAAGTTGGACATAATTTAAAGTCACCAAGTTCATTTTCCTTATCTGAAATCCACTTTTGAACTTGATTGAATGTATCATCAAACGACGACCTCTTATTGATAGTTGTTTCGATATCTTTAATGACATTGTTAAGAGAATCAACCGAAGCTTCAAAGCAATCTCGTAAAGTTCGTAATTCATTTCGGATCTGCTCACGTCCTTCGGGAGTTATACCACTAAACAGGGATTCCCCTGATTCCACTGCGTTATTTAGCAGTCGTTGCCCTGATTCCTTATTTTCATTTAATCTTTTTACTTGCTCTAAATCAGCTGCATTAGGCTTAGCATGCTTACTCATTGCTGCTAAGTCGACAATCTTAGCGTTTGCATCTTGCAACCAATTTTTAAATTCAGCGATTGTTTTATCATATTTTCCTTTATTTTCTTTTAATTCTTTAAGCCGGGTAAGATGACTGTCCATAAACTTGTTAACTGTCTGGTATCTACTCACTAGATGATTTATGTACTGTAAAACACGGGAATCAGGATTATGAGACAAAATATTGTCTCCAATTTCTGTAAGTCTATTAATTTCCCTGTTGTATTCCTTTATTTCTCTATTTAAGTTTTCAATTTCTGAAATTTTAGCATCAATTTCTTTTAAGTCATGAAGACTAACTGCCTCTTGTCTTACCTTATTTTCTTTGTCTTTTAACCATTCAGATACACTCTCCAATAATGTTTCATAATCTTGCCAGGCTTTAATATTATCATGCAATCTATTTTTTATCTCCTCATAATTAGCTGTTAATACTTCTAAATTCTTTTGGGCCTTTTCTGTTTGCTCTGCTGCTTCTTGAGCACAAGCTGGCTCTGCAACAACACGTAGTATTTCGCAGGCTTCTTTTAATTCTATAACTTTCTTTTTACAATCCGCAATACCATTTTCCACATCAGCTAGTGCAGCACACTTAACTTCTAAATTGTACTTATCACTAGTCACATCAGGAACACACCATCTCGTTTTGTCGTCCAACATTTTTAAATTTCTATTAAACATACTTAGCTTGTCAGTAAACAGTTTTTGTAAGAATGTCAAAAGCGTAGTTTCAGTTTTGTTAGCATGTACTAGCACACTTTCAAACCTTTTTTGTAAAGTACTTAATTCTTTCGGTACAAGTGACTCATAGAAGCCTGGGTAATTTGCATTCATCTCAGACACATTTTGTGTGAGATTATCAATCTCATCACTTAAATTCTGCAATTCAGTCTTGCATAACTGACACTTTTTGAGACGGTCTAATATTTTTGCATTATCGCCTGACATGTCATCACATTTTATAATATCATCGCGAATTTTACTAACATTATCTGATAAACGTTTAATACTGTCCTTAAGTTTGTTTTCTTTTGTTTCTAAAGATGAAACTGCACTGTCTAAATTTTGTGCTAGTGATTTTAATGCTTCAAACTCTTTATCTAAGTATTCAATAATAGAGGTCACCTGTCCCGCTGGGATATTTTTATTTAAATTGATAATTTGTTCACACTTTGCTTTTATGCTATTTCTCAAACCTTGATATAAGGGCAACTCCTCTTTGTATTTGGTAAGATGGCTTTGACCAAACCTAATTTCTAAATTATCACAAGCATTTGCCAAATTTTGACCTGTCTCACTCAACCACGTCACTACTTGATTTTTAGTTTCATCGATCTGTCGCCA
The DNA here is from genome assembly GCA_018249195.1 of Racta chiria. Taxonomy (NCBI): domain Eukaryota; kingdom Metazoa; phylum Arthropoda; class Insecta; order Lepidoptera; family Hesperiidae; genus Racta; species Racta chiria. The sequence goes on from DWKC01001073.1 coordinate 5,147, forward strand.
AACTATAAGTTGTGATTCTAAATCTTGAATTCTTTTTATTATGGCATCATTAACTTTTTCCCAATGAGTTTGTGAGTTCAAAAATGATTCCTCTAAGGGTGTTGTGTCAAAACCACCCAGGGTTGAAGCTTGTTTTAAGACAGACTGCTTAATAACATCCATCTGATCCAATAGTCCTTTAGAACGTTTTAGAATTTCATAACTCTTTTTGGCTTTATCAAGAGACTGAGCTGTTTGTACATAGTCGTTAGGTGCATCCTTACACTCATTATACAACTGCTCTGCCCTGTTCATTTCTCTATCAAAGGCCACAGTAAAGTTCTTTAACTCTTGTAACGTGGATGACAATAGTATATATTTGTTCTTTGTGTCTCGAACACAATTGACTACTTGATCCCAACTGTTATCTGCAGCAGAAAGAGCATTCTGTATTGTTCCCATATTTGGCTGATCTTCTCGCATTAAGTGTAGTCCTTCTTCTCTCAATTCTTTTCTTATGGATTGTTTTTCCTTTAGTTCTGCATCTAAGCTATCTAACTTTTCGGTCATGTCTTGTATTGTTGCTTCAGTCAAAGGCACTGGTTTTTGTGACATATCATTTAGAGTAGACTGAACTGTATGTAACACATCAGCCAGTGCTTTATGTTGAATATTAAAAGTATCCCATCTAGCACCAACTTTCTGTACAAGATCTCTCTTTGATGTTACTTGATTTAACAAGGTGTCTGCCTTCATCTCAATTTCTTTAACTAAACTCATTGGTGATATCATTCTACCCGTGTTTGAATCAGCCACTTTCACACGGGAAGGTCCATCTAATAGCACAACATTACTCTTCCATTCCGGTATTTTGGTGACGATATTAACCAGCTCTTGCCTTAGAACTTCATAACTTTCAGGAGTTAGTTTTGGTCCCTCGATTTGGTATTGAATATGACCGAGTTGTTGCTTATTATCCTCATACCAGTTAAGAAGATCAGACCACTTTTGTAATATACTCTTGTTTTGTTGTATATTGGATTCAATGGCCTGGTAGTGCTCGGCAATATTAGAATATGTGTCACTTAAAGAACGAGTTTCATCAGGATGAGAAGCTAGGGTCATATTTTTAACTTCATTATAAATTTCTGTAAACTCAGGAGCTTTCTGGGCATGCTCTTGAAGTAATACATGCATAGACTGTAATGTTGGTTCAACTTTATCAGCAGCAATTTGATCATAACTTTCAGTTTTTCTCCTAAAATCTGTGATCCAATTGTTAAAGTTGTGTAACTTTGTCAGAAACTCTTGTTTTATGATAATTTTATCAGACAGTTCATTTACTCTCGTTCTAACTGTTTCCGCGAGGGCGTTAGTTCTCTGCTTAATATCAGCTACTTTGTTTTTTAGTAAAGCAGCACCTTCAGGCTGAATGCTATGACAAATATTATCACAAGTTTGTGACAAACTTATTATTTTCGCTTGTTGTTGTGATATTTCATTCCCGAATGATTTGAGTTTGTTAAGTTCTCTATCTAGTTTTTCAACTTGTGGAGTATCAACGTTAATTACTCTACTGCTGAGCAATTTTTCACCGTTTTCGATCCAAGTTTCTAATTTCTCTGCCTCGCGTTCGAAGTTGTCCCAATTAACAACGAGTTTGTCCAGTTTATTGTTCCACTGATCAGCTAAATCGTGGACAACAGCCCACCTAGAATGGATGGCGTCTACCTCATCGGGGGCACTAGTTTTACCAGAAAGCTGGTGACTTACACTTGACAATATCTTCAAGTTCATCAACTGCTTGTCACAGTCGGCAATCAGAGCTCTAGACTGTTGTTGTAATTGTTGCGCTTCAGGCAATGATGTAGGTTTAGGAATATTACCTAATTTTATTTCGGCTTCCTCGATCCAAGGCTTTATTTCTGCAACACCTTTTTGATACTTTTGCCAGCTGGCTAAATCATGCTGGACTACTTTAGTCGTGTGTTCTGTTGACCTCTTAAGATCAGCCATCATTTTTTCTAACAATACCACTTCTCCTTTAAGTCTATTAGCATCATGTACACGATGTTCTACTGCTAATTTACTTCCTTGGTCTGCGATTCCTCGAATAATTTCTAATTTCTCATCTATAACTTTCTGCAATGCTTGTGATTTTTCTACACGTTCTTCAGGAGTAATATTTTCAGATTGAATTTGTGATATTAGAGCAGGACTTTCTTTTTTGATCCATTCACGAATATATTCCAGTTTGTGTTCAATCTTTACCCATTCCTCATTGAATTTCTCTAAATGTTCCACCTTATGCTGAACTTCATCTTGTACCCTTCCGAGTTTGCTTTCTATTTTCTGCAAGTCACTTTCAATTACTGGTTTAGGTTTGTTTGCTGTAAGTGATTGAAGTTCAGCATAAGTCTGTTGTAATAAAGGTAATCTTTCAGCTTTAGCTTTTTCTAACTCTGCATTTATCGCTTTTGTCTCTTGAAGTTCTCGGCTGATATTACTGACGCCAAGTTCCAAGCCTGGATGAGCGACATAACTTTCAAATTTGTCAATGTTCGATAATAGTTCTTCTTTTTGGTATTCATAATTGGACCACACTTGCTGTGTGTCACGGAGCTTGTGAAGTCGTTCCGTGTTAGAATCGTATGCAGTAGTCCAGCCACTTTCTAGGTTTCTTACGTCTTCGCGGACGAAAGCTGGGGCGTTAGCATCTCTTATGAGCTCCTTACCTCGTTGGAGCATGGACATTACCGATGGTCGTTGACGATCGAGTCTCTGGACAGCTGCTTGTTGTTCTAATACTAATTGCTCAACGTGTTGCAGCGACTGCGGCTCGGGTTCAACCTTCGCTTGTTGCTTCGCGCTTTCCAAAATGCAAATAACTTCGTGCACTTCCCGTCGGTAAGTGTAACAACGCGTGTAGGTTTCTGTTTTAATCATGGTGATTTCTATGGTCGGTATTAAGTTCTTGTATCTAGCGATGAGATTCTCCAGTTTAAGTTGCTCCTCTTGAGCTTCGTTATCGGAACAGTGGTTAGACAACATGTCCAGTGTTTGCACAAGCCACTTCATATCCTCTCGCTTTTTATCGGCTTCGCGACAGATGTTCTATAAAATAAATTGGTATATTAATAAAATAATATTAGTAACTTTATCTCGTGTTTTAGAAAAACCACAATTATAAAAATATAAAAATTTTGTAATAAATAAATCTTACAAAAATAAATCAAATATAGGTCAAACTATATGTTTCTAAGTCAAAAAATATGTTGTAGTTACCCATAAACATGAAAATATTTACCATTAATTCTCTTAGCTGTATCCACGGTTAGCATTAACAGAATCTTAATTAAATACCAATGTCATAAAACCTAATAAAAAAATGTATTTCAATTGAAACATCGAAAGTTTCACTTACCTGGAATATCGTCTTCTCCCTTTCGAAGGCTTCAGCCGAGTCTACCTCTCTTACGATACTATCCATAGTCTTATCTACGTGGTCCATCCAGCGTTCCATCTCAGCGAATCTTTGCCTATAGGCATCCCATTTGGCCGGTATCCGTTGCAATTGCTGCCTGAAGTGTTCCACTCTTTTCACAGATCCCTCCCACTGCTGCTCACATCTGCGTAGCGACTCTTCCAGAGTGGTGTCTCCAGTCTGCTGCCTGTAGCTGGTGGCTATTTTGCTGAGGTTCTGGAGACAGTGTTCTACCTGCATCACCTTGCCCTGGTTGCGGAAATATTCCTCGTTGCGGATGAGGATACCATCGGCATCATCGCTCTGATTGTAGGCCTGGTTAAAAAGATATATTTTTAAAATCTGAATATCTTACATTTTTAAATGGAAAGTTAATAGTATTTCAGAATCTAATGATAAGTGGTCATTGCTGCTACCATAGCACTAAAAGGGTTACCAATTCCGGCCACGAAAGTAGAGATATCCCTAAAAAATTGTAAATATTTCTAGATTACAAAAAAAACCATTTCAAATCGGCTTATAATTTAGGCAAAGAGTGTAAAAATTAACAGGACTGAGTTCAAATAAGACCTTACGACCATTGATGTAAAATATAATTATGTTACAGGATACGGGTGTATTTATAGTTTATATTTATTTTTATTTCATCAGGTGGGATTGTTGTCAAGCACTAACTTATTTTAAGTAAAAAAAAAAACAATCTACGCTTGCAGAACTAAATTAGCAAGGAAAACTTTTCGACGCATAACATTGTAATACCTCTCCTAAAAAGACAATCAAATCTTATCAAGAATCTACCATAAATCTCACCTGTTCCTCGTAAACGATCTCCTTCTCAATATCCTTGATACAGTGGTGGAAGACGGCCTCGTCGAGCCTGAACTCGAGCCGCATGAGGTGAGGTGGCGCACGGTCCAGCAGGTCGCGCCAGCGCCGCTGCAGGTCTTCCACCGAATGAACGATACCAGGACGGTCTTGTTCGTTTACCAGCTGTAAAGGAAGAAATGAGATATAATATATAATTATATAGTTCGAATCCTGCTCGCGCTTCTAATTTGTGAATTTTATATGCGTATGTGCGGAGAAGGTGTACCTTGCTGACCAATAGCAAAATATGGGCGTGATACGGCCTAGAAGGACCCTAATATTAAGTTATTCATATTACTAGGGGTATTATCTTTCCACGTAATTTCTCTGACTAGTCACTATTCTCTTGCACGAGTCAGTTAAGGCAAGCGACTGATTGTATACTGGTATACCACTTATCATCACGTAGACCGTCTGCTCGATTATCGATTTTATCACAAAAAAAAGTGATACAAACCTCAACTAGCTCCCTGCCTGAACGAACGAGCTCCGAAACCGCTCTCTCATCGGCACCCTGGAAGAATCTCTTGTGGAAGTCCACGGCCTGTTTGGAGTCAACTCTGTTGTCGGCGAGCAATGCCTCTGCTCTGGAGGCCCACTCCTCCACTGTTCTCTTCTTAGTCTCGAAGTCTTCCCACGCGCGGACCAAGCGCTGTAGCTCTGCTTCGCGGCGAGTCGCTTCCGATGATACGTGGGCGAATCTAGAATATATTGGATGTTAGATAATGTGTCCTTACTCTTATAGCTTGATGTGTTAACTCAGACTCAAATCATTAATTTCCTGTAGTTATTTTTCAATACACGTAGTTTTACCTATTTACCCACCGTTTCGAAAGGGTACTTAATAAAAAGATAACAAATTTATTTGCTTATAATTTTATTTGGTTTGTTTTTTTCTATTAGTTCTATTTTAACTGGTTTATTCACTATATATAGACAAAGAAACATGGGCCTCACAAAACTTTATTAAAAAATAAAATAAAGTTTTGGTTTGTTTACTGTATTATATTTATATATTTGATTTTTAAATAGAAACAAACTTCAATTCTACATCCCGATGAGGTGAGACGAGGTGAGAAGTGGTATAATGAGGTTATTTACAACTATCTCATCATTAATTTAAGCAGGAAAACGGAAAGTAGGCAGTCGGATCATCTGATGGTGAGTGAAGAAGGGAGCGATGGATTCGCTTCTTGAAGGTCCCCATGTAGCTCTGAGGGTAAAAGTTACCTCTCGTCATGGTCCTGCATGAGGGTAACCTCCTCAGAGATATCATTAAAATATGTTTGGACAACTCACACGCGGCCAT
>DWKC01001074.1:0-10784 GCA_018249195.1 Racta chiria
GATCTCAAAGGTGTGTGAAGTCTACCAATCCGCACTTGGCCAACGTGGTGGACTGTGGCCTGCACCCCTCACATTGTGAGTGGAGACCGTTATGGATTGCAATGATGACTATGGAATCTACCACCGTTTCGGAAAGGTGCCTTAGAAAAGAGGAGAAGAAACGGCGAATTTTTATGCGCATAGACAAATACCTAAATTAAATCAATGTTTTGAGAGACAAGACAATATAAAAGTCCAACCTTCATAGTGAAGCAACATGTTTAAATAATGGATTAAAATCTATCTATATTTTGAACAAGTATAATTTCATAAGTCACAGTCGTGATCTGTTGCTTGTTAATCAACCGATAAATTCCATAATAAGAAGTAGATCGATATCAAAATATCGAAAAATTGCGAAGCTGCATCGAACTGACTACCAGCCTGCGTTCTCATTCCTTAGTAATGGTTTTAAAGGAAGTAGAAAGCGGATACACAATACAATAGTATTTATTATATTGATCTATTATTGAGCACGGGATTCTCCTCATAATTGAGGAGGTCTAGCTTACTCCCTATACTTTTCCAACTTCCACCTTTCCAAATTGTTGGTAGATTTTAAATATTACACGTTCATATGTGTGTTGAAAATAAATGCATAAAATAAATTATTTTAATTGAAAAAAAATGCGGATTGGAAAGGAGTTATTGGTCAATTCAAGTTTTAATGGCATGTCTGTCACGGTTTAACGACTGCTACCTAACGATAACAAAAGGAATCCACGGCTTGAATTGAAAAATATGCGGATCGGTCGAGGAGTTATTGGCCAATTCAAGTTTTAATGCCATCTCTATCACGGCTCTACGATTGCTACCTTACGATAACAAACGGAATCCACGGCTTTACATGCCCTTCGGAGCATGGATGTGCTTAAGAATTTCTGCCATTAGCGATCACCGATCCATTATCCGGCTGCACCCGGTGGTACTTAACTGTGCTGATCAATTAGAATAGACAAAAGCCTCCGCCCCGATCCATTTATCATGCTATCTTCTCATTACCAAAGAAAGAGTGAGAATTGAGGGTTAATGGTCCAATGGGAGTGTGGGGATGTTTTAAACTATCTCAAAGCCTCCACCATTATTTCTAAACGTCAGCAATCTAACGATAACGTTCAACAACTTCACGTGTCTTCCGAAACACGGAAGCCACTATCGTTCACACATCCTCCTAACGACCACGCTTGCAGTTGCTTAACTCTGTGGATCACGAATTCACGACCGACGTTAGCTATCCGCTAAAAGCCCTTAATTACCCAGAGCTTAATTAATACAAATTCGTTAAATTAACATCTTAAGCCATTAATATAAAATTATTAAATTAATAGCTAAGTAAGTACTTAGAGTACAGTCAGCGGCCGAGATGAAACGATATTACATGATATAATATCCTACAAATATTATAAATGCGAATGTAAGTTTGTTTGTTACGCTTTCACGCGAAAACTACATAACCGATCATTATGAAACTTTGTATACATACTTTTTTAGGTATTAGAAGTAACATAGGATACTTTTATCAAGGATGTTAAGAAAAATTAGAAAGATAAAAACATATAGGAATTATATTAAATACAAACGCGGACGAAGTCGCGGGCACAGCTTGCTATGCCTGTTTGCAAATCTATTTATGTATCTGCAAATATCCGTCACAAATATTTGCCCCGGGCGGTTATCGAACACGGGTTCCCTCGAATCACACGCAGGTTCAGTACCAACCAACAGGCCATGCGATATCCGACCAGTCAATTAAACATATCTAAATATTCACTACTCGTCTACACTAGTCGACTCTCAGTCGATTGCTATTTATATGAAGTAACAAATAATCCGAACAAATGTCTTGAAGCGATTAAAGAAAAAAAATGTTAGGTGCCTTAGGGCATATCTTATGTACAATTGAGATTTCGCGAAAAATTTCCGATTCTTCTAATCGTAAACGTATCTTCTGTATCGGATCATTGTTTTATAAACCACAATCTACCATCACTGCAAATGTTGTTACGAAATCTGTTAATTGTTTTTTACTGAATAACGTGCTTGTTATATTTTGCACGATTTCAAAATGGTTGTCAGTCGTGACGCAGTGGTATCGTATTTTTAAGATAACCCAGGGTCTGAACAATGGCTGCAGGTTAAAGAGTTAAATTTATCCAAGGTTTTTGGTTCAGCGATCTTCTTTTGTTCTTTTGAAGCGCTCAAGCCCGACGAACGGACGAAGGCCTGCGTTGATCGTGGATCGAGTTGAGCAACTGCAGATTTGGTTGATCATTTGAGCTGGCTGGCTGGCTTCAGCCCATAAATGGTCCACTACTGAGCGGGAGTCTCTCCTTGAAACTGGGGAGGACTAGAGTGTGCAGTGGCTCGCAGGAAGTGATCGCAAAAGTTAAGTAACAGCGGGTGCGGTTGGTACCTACTAAGCTCCTCCTGGATGAGTGACCGCTAGTGGCAAAAATGTTATGAGCGCTTCCGTGCTTCGAAGGGTACAGACGTCGGTGTCAGTTGTTATTGTTAGATAGCATTCGCTAAGCAAAGTCGGAGGCTATCGGGCGGCATAAAAACTTCTGACACTTGGGTTGGCCACTAACCTCTCCACTAATCCGCACTGGAGCAGTGTGGTGGAGTATGCTCTAGGCCTCAGAACGAAGACAGATCTGTGCTCAGTAGTTAGGCAATAATTAGTTAAAGTAAATTAAAAACACAATTTAAAAAAGACACGATTAATCGATACTTTGACCTAAAACCCCACTACAAAACGATTTTCTAGAACCACCTTTTAGTATAATAAATAAAATTATTATCTCCAGGTAATAGGTATATCTATCTCTCTATAGATCTCTCAATCTCCACCGATCGGCATTGGAGCAGCGTATGGAGTAGGTACGTCATCATTCTCCTCAGTTATGAGGAGAAACCTGTACTCAGTAGTGGTCCAATAATGGGTTGAAGACAAGATCGGCTCCTATTCCAATAGCTCGACTAGAATAAAGTCCACCATTGTATCCCGTTTTTAGGGTTCCGTAGAAGATTCAGAACCTTTATAGTTTCGCCATATCCGTCCGTTCGTCTGTCCGCACTCTAACATAGAGACCCTTAGTATTAAAGCTGAAGTATGAATGAGTATATTTATTATGGTAAAAAAGTGGTAGTATAAAATCTTGATATTTATTTTTATAAATTTATAATAAAAAAAAAAATTAAAAAGAAAAAAAAATTGCGATCCTCTCTCACTGGTAAAATGAAGATGTTATTTTTCCTCGTATACCCCGTCGTGTACTATCATCGTTGGATACGTCTTTTACTATTATGGGTATAGGAAAATCGTTTATTGACTTTGGGGTCCGTTTTCAAAATATTAAGCTTCAAACTGATATTTTTTGTTAGGGTCATGTGTAACCCCCCTCTATAAACTAAACGGTTGGCTCTAAAAATAAAATAAAAAAACAGTAGCTTATATAGTAAATATATAATGAAAATTATTTAGGATGGGTAGGACTGATCCCTCAACATTTTAAGGAGTTATAACGTCAACTGCGGTACCCTACATTGCGCGTGGCTTGACACGCACTTGGCCGCTTTAATAAATAATACCAACTAAGTGCATTGAATACCTACTAAAGACGTTCTTAACAAATCCCCACATCCTTTTCATACCAATGAATACAAGCACATCAAATCGTGACTATTAATATAATGAGGACTTCGAAAATCTAATAATTTTGAAATATGCATGCATCTTCTGTGAAATGTTGCACCTGGGACTTATATCTAATGTTGACAGGCAAAGCCACGCGTGCCAAGCTGACCCAGTTCCATTGCAAATCGCTTACTTTTCGAGTGATCTAGCTCATCCCTTCGAAAGAGGTGGGCGGGTGCTTATAAGCCTGGGTGGAGTACCTGTAGCTTACAGTTCGCGCGGCACGCTAGCGGTCCGTACGCACACGGTGAGTTGGTTACAAAAAAAATCGCAAGTAAAGCAGTGAGAGCATGCAGTGTTTTTTTAAGTGCTTTGTGTGTATTTGTGCAAATCGGATTGATTAAATAAGATAGAAATTATTTAATTCAAGTAATAATTACTATTGCCATTTGTATTTTGATGGAAATAAGTAGATACTTACATAAAAAAAAAATTAAGATACATAAGTCAAGAAAAAAATTCATAAACTTTTGAATAATTTTTAATCATTAAGGAAAAGCTATATAATTATTTTTTCTATTAATTTTTAATGTGCCGAATTCATTTCAAAATTTACCTATTTGAAGTGCTTCAGCAATTTACTGTTTTCCTTCGTTCGTTATCCTCCCTGCGCTTTCGGGTCTATTATTTCTTTCCCGGCAGGCAACGTGTTAGAGACACCCCAGCCTAGTGGGGTTATTGGGCGGGCGGTGATCACTTAAAATTAGATGACCCGTCTGAACGTTTGCCTGTTTATAACAAAAAAAAATAGGTTTATTTAATATTGACGCAATCTAAAACTGATTTTAATCTAGCTAGATTAAGCTTAAAGCGGCTATTCTATGCATATTATCATCATTAGTTTCACACTTAATAAAAGATAATATCAATTAGAACTCGCACAATTACGTAAATAGATATAACTAAGAAGTTTTTTATTACTTAAATACGTGCAAATGTACGTGATTTTGAGTAAATGACAATCTATAAGCGTATAGATCGACGGCGTGTGTCGATAATTAGTGATCGGCCGAGAATGGCGTGGTCGGACTCGATGGGTGACCACTAGCCGCATGAGCGTCGGAGAGCAAGTAAAAACCGTCCTTGTTGTTGTGGTAAAGCCTTGTCGGATGTCTTCGGGTGGGTTAAAAATATCTGACATTTATGTTGACCACTAACCAAATCAATATGCATCATTGTCAACATTTATGTTGACCACTAACCAAATCAATATGCAGTATCGCAGCGTGGCGGACCCTTTAGACCTTAGATATAAAAAAGAGACTCGTATCCAGTAATAAGCAACTACTTGGATCCGTGGACTGCATGGATATGCAAGTGTACCTAATTAATACAAGCTTCTGCAAAAACGCAGGTATTGTTTTTCACACTTCCAAAGTGTTGCAATTCACTGTAATTGTTCGCAAGTGGCCGTTGCCCACGGCTGTGTACACCGTGTACCGTGTATTGAACAACTGTCAGCTGATGAATAAATAAGTTTGATAATGTTTTAAGCAACAATAGATTTCTATACATTATGATATTAAAATATTTAGGGTTCTATTTCGTTCCATTCCGTTCTTCAAAGGGTGCATAGGAACCGTCTTGATATGTCCAGCCGTCTTTCTGTCACAGGGTTTTTTTATCTTAAATCTTATTTAACGCTTCAAACTTCATCGCTATAGCAACGGATACATACTCCTAGTAATACTTTTTCTGGAATATTTTTCATGTACTGACATCGGTCGATTCGTAAATCTGTTTATAAAGATTGAATAGCAGCAGTTCAGGAAATTAGGCGTCCAAAACGATTTTTACAAAAACATATAATTTAATAAACGAATTAATTGATAGCTAATTATAACATTTTTATTGCAGGTTTAGTTGTAGATCTGGAAACAGCGCCAGCACCATGCTACGTTTGTCATCATTTTGCTGTAAGTATTAATACTTCTTCGTTTTAAAACTATAAACACTGCGTCAATGTGATAATTATGATTATTAAAAACATTGAAGATATCCTCTCTTTCCGGTAACCAAACGCCAAGCTTTACATTCAAAATAATACCTAATTATTTATTTTTTGTTTTATCATTTCTCGCGGGAAAATATAGGTCGCTGATTGGTTAAATTTTACAAATATTAAACGTTCATTTTATACGCCTGTTTAGTGCGATCGTCGCGTCATCTATAACATTGATTCAAACTTGTTTAACGTAGAAACGTTTTTCCAGTAGAAATGAAATATTGAAAAAAAAGTACAAGTCACTCGTCACTCTCTAGCCCTTCAGGTATCTCGACACCAAACATTACATCAAACTGTTACTTCATTTTTTCGTAAAAGAAGGACAAACAAACAAACACAATTGCGCATTTTTAATTCTTTAACTTATTGTTATTAATTTCATTATTAATATAGGTAGGGCCTTGATATTGTTAACTACTTGACTTTCGTTATGTGAGCTTTTAATTCCCAAGACGAAATAATTGATATTGATTTTGATTTAGAATTTTTGATTTTGAAATGAAATAGCAGTCAGGTTCACGAACCACTAGACCAATAGGCCAGTCAAAGAATGAATAAATATTACTTCGCACGACAACGCAATTAGATTCAGTTAAATTAAATTATTATATAAAAGTATGAATTGCGTTATATTAACACAGACAAACATAAACTAGTTTATTTCATATGCTAATTTTAAAACGAACATTCAAACCTTAAGTTAGAGACAGCGTCAAAACCTGGAAGCAGTTACACAACTAGCCGACACAAAATCCTCGCAAAAGTAGCCTATATCCTTATGTGAGCCAAAAAAACGAATGATCTTCAAACTAATGAACAGACCTTCTCGAATTAAGTTAAATTTCGAACAAAAGATCATAATCGGTTATAACACTGCCCTTTTTGAATTAAAAATATGCTACGACACGGTGTACTACGAATTTCCTTGATTTTGTAACTTACTCCTATTGCTGACCGTACACTAAGCGAAATAACGTAACGATACGATATCGTCATTGTATTATTTTTTGATTTAATGTTGGCTTTATATAATTTTATTTGTGTACTAGCTGTGCCCGCGACTCCGTTCGCGCCGAATTTCCGTAGACGAAATTCTTTAAATTTTCTTACTTTTTTATTTGTCCACCTATTTTAGTAAAAATACCCCTAAGTGTCAAGCCAAGTTTAGCCCAATTTATCAGTGAAAACTGCATTCAAATCGGATCATCGGTTTCTGCGATTAGCGCGAACAAATGCACAGACAAACAGACAAAACTCCTAAAAATGGTTGTTTTGGGTTCTATTCCTTACTATAAACCCTCCCTCTAAGTAAATTTCTTCCATATATCCTCCATGTACAGACAGCGATCAGTTATAGATTTATTATATGTATGCAGTTAAATAAAGTCTCTTTTGTGTCATCGAGGTATATTGTTGACACTATAGAATACCTACAACATATTTCGGCAGCCTCGCAAGATGAATATTCTTTATGAATACAATTGCTTAATTTAGTTTTAAACAATTCAAAAATAACAAGAGATGTCGACTTTTACTTACCTATTATTATATCTGTATCTTATATTTTATCTGTATCTTGTCGTTTTTGTTATTGTTGTCGTGTCGTGTTGTCGTCGTATACTCAACCAATTAAAGTATGTTTTTGCAACAATAAGTTATGAAACAATTTACAACTAAGTACTTCCTCTAAGAAGTAAGGGCGGTCCTCTGAGCTCGTTGGTAGTAATTCCTGCCTACGATGCCAGGGAAACCAAGTACGATTCCCGCCCGGGACTGTTAAATACTAGCATATATATATGCATATTTATATGGCAAATAAATATTTGTTCTCGGGACTTGGGTGTTATGACGTGTTATTTGTTTTGTCCGTGCCGACCTCAGGGACTCTTGGTATGCGGGGGGTATGCTGTGTCAATTTTCATTTAGTTTTGTGATTGAGCAACAGTTTTAGTTGAAATGAGAATAGGCTCGATGTTAAGTATTTAACTAAGTTGTTCGTTGAATCCGATTTGCAAAGTAATTGCATGAGAATAGTTCGAAGAAGAGGCAATTGTTGAAATTGGTGTGTTGTTCAAACTTCACGATTTCCACGCATTACACTAAGTTGTTTCAGAAAGCTTTTATTACGAAAGATGGTAATAGGTAAATAAATATATTAAACATACATTATATATTTTAAAATACATACCGAATTAGATGTTTTTTTACACCCAGACACACAGAGCAAACATTCCTATTTATCACAGAAACGTTTTTCCTGGGTGGGAACCGAACCCACGACCTCCGGCTTAGCAGTCAGGTTTACTAACAACTAGACCAACAGGCCAGTCAAATTGTTGTTTATTTCATAATTGTCTATCGAGACATTAGGCTCTAATAAAGAATTACCTTATTTTTTTATATTTTTTGGTTAATTATATCATTATAGGTTTCACACACTTCGTTAACTTTCGTTAATTAAGCTATTGTATCTTAAGACGAAATAAATTATTTGATTTGATTTGAACTAGTAAATTTACTTCATAAGATGTATTGCGTAAAAGTAATAAAACCCAAGTCCAATGTATCGTGAAGTCTCAAGTTTAAATTCGATACGTATTGCCGTATTAGGATAGTATTAGGTTGCAGTATTTCATACTGAGCGAACTGGCTCCTGAATACATCGGATCTGTTACAAATTTCACACTCGACAACTTGTAACATTCTTAAACCGACTTCAAAAGAGGAGGTTCGATGATCGTATTTATTTATTTATAATTCTTTATTGTAAACCGGGTAAAGAAAAGATACAGAATTAAGTTTGTGAATAATACAATAGGCGGTCTTATCGCTAAGCAGCGATCTCTTCCAGCCAACCTTTGGACGAGGAGTAAATGAGAACAGGGAAAACAAGATGAGGCAGTTGCACGAGTAGGTAAAGTAAGGTAAAGAGAGTTGAGTAAATAAGCAATGAAATATATAAAACGAATACAGTGGGAAAGGGGATATATAGACACGGATAATAGGGGAAGTGATTACATTTGAAGGTAATACATTTGACGTTGAGAGCTTACATTGAGGGATTAGACGTGATTTTTATAGGAAGTTCGGGTACCTGCACTGTTCTTTTTTAAACGTTGATCTCTCAATTATTATTGTTATTATTTATTCTTTTAAAATAAGACGTACATAGGGTGGACTTAATGCTAAAAACATTATCTCCCAGTCAACCTTAGAGAGATGTTTAATGTATGTTCAACGATTACTCGGTCAATTGCGGACCGATTTAAAAAAAAATACTCGAAAGCTGGTGCTTGTCGTATAGTCCCATTTAAAATTGAGCGACATCTGACGAGTATTTTTCGAGGTAGCCCTAATAATGCATATTTAATTGACTTCGGCTACGTTGATGATGTTCTCATTTTATTACTTGTTGATGATATTTGTAGTTGGTTTTTTTAAATGATTAAAAAATATTACTTGTATGCATTTTCTATAAGATCTATTTTCTACAGAATTATCAACACTATAGTATAATTGCTCAATGCAATTGCGATTTTTGATAATTAAAATATAATCGTCACTTAAAAAAACAGATATTAAATTAAAAGTCAATTATCACTTACTACTGTAATGAAAACATCGCGAAGAAACTAAAAATATCTGAGAGACATTTGATGATGGTGGTGGTGGTGGTCATGATGATTAACACAGAATATCCAATAAGTATTTAATAGTACGAGGTCGATAGATAGGCCCATTTCCTTAAGTTCAAGCAGTTCACCAATTTAAGTAGGTACTTGAACTGAACAGTGCAAGGGTAGAAGTAGTTCAAATGCGCAGTGCAACGGTAGAAGTAGTTCAACTGAGTAGTTCAATAGTCGAAGTAGTGCAACTGAGAAGTTTAACAGTTGAAGTAGTTCAATTGAGCAGTTCAACAGTTGAAGTAGTTCAAATGAGCAGTGCAACGGTAGAAGTAGTTCAACTGAGTAGTTCAATAGTCGAAGTAGTTCGACTGAGCAGTTTAACAGTTGAAGTAGTTCAATTGAGCAATTTAACAGTTGAAGTAGTTCAACTGTTGAACTATTGTGACAATATTTCCCAGTACTTTTATACTGCACACGTACATCAGTTCAAATACCTACCTACTTATTGCCTAGAATATCATGCAGAATGATGAATTAATTTAAAAGTGCCCTCGAGGCTTTACGGGTCAGCAGTACATGCAATTATTATAACTGTAATATATTACTTAAACCTACATAATTATTTAAACCTAAGTGCAGTAGGTAGTTTACATTAAAATAATGTAAATGTAGTGAAGTTAGACTCCTTGATTAAGACTGTTTAAGTAGTTTATCATTTTCCAAAAACATACAAATTTTCTTTTCTGCGTTTAGGTAAAATGTAATCTAATGATCCTGTAGCGTAGTCGGTCACTTTATGTAAAGCAAGGGGTCTGATATCCAGCCCGGAGAGATCCAATCCACCCGTGTTATAACAGTCCTAGTGCGTTGGTATGAGAGAATGAGTGGCCTGTTGGTCTAGTGGTTAGTAATCCTGCTTGTTAAGCCGGAGATCGTAGGTGCGATTCCCACAGAGCAAAATCTTTTTTGTGATGAACAGGAATGTTTGTTCTGCGTGTAAAAATCTCTATATAATGTATTTAAAATATATGTATGTATGTTTATTACTTGTCTGATCACCATAGTAGGTACAAGTTAACGCTAAGTTTGGGCCATGTGTTTCTTAAGATATTTTATTTATTCACGATAGTGTAAGAGTTTACTTAAATGAGTAAATTCTTAAATTACGTAGTTATTTAATACTATGCTTATTACCAGACAATTTGCAATTTCGTCACGACAACAACAGAAAACTAACCTCGTTATGAAACTGAGACTTGATCGCCCATAGCTTGCCTAATTGATGACCTTTTCCCAGTACCTGTGCCGAACGCCCCAGGTTCGATTCTCGGCCGACCCAATACATAGTAGAAGACTTCGGTAGCAGTGACAAATAGAAAGACAAGTACTACGCTACAGCGTAGAATTAAAATTATAC
>DWKC01001075.1:0-10772 GCA_018249195.1 Racta chiria
ACTGACGACTTTCCGTACCATCTGAAGCACGGAAGCGCGTATGAAATTTGACCACTAGCGGTCACCCATCTTCCTACCGACTGCGCCCACTGTTGCTTAACTTTTTCAGTCACATACAATCGAAACAAACCTATGATATGCTATGAACGCTTACCGAAAACCCAATATATCAGCGAAGTCGTCGCGGGTTCCTTTTATATAAAAACCTACCTATATAAAAATATTTTGTCGCCGGATGTAGTCTGTCCATTGAATGCGATGTCAACTGCAATTGAAGCAGACAAACATATCGTCCGTTTGTATGGTCCGTTGTTTATACTCAACCTGTTCTATGGGCCATAGAACCAATCGTGAAGTTTTGCTAAACAACTATTTTTTTTATTTGTCTTATGATATGTTTTTAAAAGCAGTTGCCGTTAGAATGGTAAGCCGTGTGTTCAGAACACATTTTAATTTGAGAAGAAACAAACCACAGACATATCAAACACAATATTTTCAACCATAGATAAAAAAAAAACTAATGTCTCCAACAAGCTTAACTGTTTGAACGTTGGTCTCCCGAACGGGAAGGCCTGGGTTCGAATTCTGTGTGCACCTATAACTTTTCAAAATTATGTGCGTATCTCTTATCTATTAATTATCACTGGCTTCGTTGACGGAAGACATCGTTGTGCGTCCCTGGACGTCTCCAGGACTTCAATTGCAAGGAGAGACCCATAATCTCTCATACGAACAGCACTGAAGCCTACTAAATTACCCTACCCTACTTGTGAATGAGCGGTTCCGGGTTCGATTCCCGGTCAGACAGTCATGTGACAGATGAATATTTGTTCTACGGTTATGTGTATTCGTGACGTCACCCACGAAACTAGGAATCGTAGGAGATAAGAGTGTGTGTATATAACCGTTTATCATTACAGAAAAATAAAGAACCCTGCACAAAGAAGGCATTGCACTTAAAATTCTTAAGAGTTTAAAATCCTTCTTGCATTCCTAAACAACGGTATTCACTGAGTGTTTGACAAAATGTTATGTCGTAAGTAGGTACATAATATTTTGACTAAGCCGTTAACCGAATGACGCAATGCCGTTTAGTCTTTGACGCAGTTTAAAATAATATTTTTAAAAGTGCCCGTGGTTGTGCAAACTATCATTGTTGGATCGGTGGGTTTGTTCTGTTAAGGCAAAAGCTTTTATAACAAAATAAATTATTAAATTTATCTTTTTCTAAATTCTTAATATATATTCATTTTTTGCAACATCGGTTTTGCGAAAGGAGTTCTCCTATCTTCTATCCATTTGATACCATTATTATGGCGTGACTTCATTTTATGACATTTTGTGCAATATCACCACAATGCTGACTAGATTCGATACTAGACTGATAATATCCCTGTTGTGTTGAATAACTGAAAAGTTTGTACGTAGTTTACAGTCGCTATAAATAAATATATATATATAATGAGTCTTAGCGGTGCTAATGATGCTCATAGATGGTCACTTACCATCATGTGGTTCGTCTACACGTTTGTCGTCTATTTATAAATAAACTCAGTTTAAATATAATATTGATATTATTATAATACAATGTTACAAGTATAATAATATGTCAAAAATATATTCTTAAAACAAAACAAAAAACTAGATATTTATAAATTAAGAATGATATTAGTTTAACGAAAAAGAGTTTTACTTAACGGCTAAAACCCGAATGTGACCGAATTTATGTGTTTGCTCAGTCACGCTATAGGTAATTAAGTTTTGTTGAAATAATCGCGTTTTCTCGGTATTGTGTGGTTTGCGAGACGGTGTCATTTTTCTATGTTTTAAGTGAACGCTTAATACCTGGATGCTAAATTAATGGTCATCGAATTACACAGTGGAAATATATTTTTGAAGCTCTATTTAATTTTGAAATGCGTCAATTTGTTTTACGAAAATATACTTAATTGGCATACGAATAATAAACTGGTCTTAGTAAAAATTAACACAAAAATTTAGAACGTACAAACCTATTAAAAAGTCTAACGTCCGTAACTACAAGTATCTGAAATTAAACGTTATTAAAAAAAATATTATAACCGTAAAGTCACGTGTAACCGGTATAATATAAATCGTATACATATTCGGATCCTCATAGTTATATTCCCCTGATTCAATGTCTCAAGGATTAAACATGTTTGTAATGTTATAAGCAAGCATCTGATGGTAAATGATCACCGCAACTCATAGACATTAACAACACCAAACTGGGCTGTCACCTGTCACTAACGTGTTGTTGATCAAGAAGTAAGTGACCGGATGCCCGGGGAACACAAAAAAGGGAAGCTATATGTCGCGGAGTCAAATGGGGTCAGTAGTGACACAGACCCCAGTCACAACGGGTGACAGAAGAAGGATTGGAAGGAGAATGACTAACGAAAGCGGAGGAAGAACACATTCTCTTACATTATCGTCTGACAACTTTTTTTTGCGGCCACTGTTATTTTAATAGTCATGTCAAAAATGAAGCAAAGGCTCTTTAATTTATGTGAGGAACATGTTTGCTTATCAACTCGCGTACAAGTGGCGCCAAAGGTTTTTGTCACCAAATAAGCATAAATATTTACATGTGTGTTCTTTTCTTTGTTATCGTGAATATTTTAAATGCGTCATGAAGTAGTGTTTAACATTACATGTCACGTGATATATAAAAAAATATTATCAAAAAAGATGCATTATATACACAAAAAGTAGCCCAAATTCTTTTATCAATTAGAAAGGAACTTATATTTTCGAATCATAGCTCTAAGAAACCTCTCGATTGTATTACTCAAATATTTTTATTTTCTATATACGTCTTTGTAGCCTAGTCGTGTGCGAAGGGATCTCGGGTTCGATTTCCAGCCAGGGAAGATATTTATGTGACAGATAAATGTTTGTTCCTGGTTTGCGCCAATGCTACGCCACGACATAGGTAATCCTAGTGCAGGGAAATGAGTCTGTAAGGTTTTTTCTAATTTACTGTTCTTTTCTTTGAATTGATTTTTTTTATATTAAAAAACGTTCGTGTTAAAAAATCTTATATCTGACAGACTACAATATTGGTAGCTACAAAATTTTCATAACCAGCGCCAATATCGCACACGTGTTTTACACCCCAGAGAAAATTTTAATAAAGCACCCTGTTGGGTACGTTTGTAAAATGAAATATGTCGTACAATAATCCTTATGAGCTGATGCGCACATCGTACAGACGCCCACTTTGTTTGTAAAATACGGGAAGTCGAGGCAAATGAGTTTTGCTTTACGATTGCCAGTTTAAGTTATTTTTTTATGTTTGGTACATACCTATTTGGCCTCCACCTCCCATTAATGCACATGTGTCTCTTCTGATAGGATAGAACTCTTTTCTAGTGGGTATTGGAGAAGTTAGGAGTTTATGAGGATAACAACCAAGGCCGACTGCTTATGTTCTGAAACATGGGAGAACCTGAGATTTTTTTGCCACTGGCTGTCATCCATCCGATCATTGAAGATAGTTAAAGTCGCCTTGCTATGAGCGTTTCTATTATTACTGGCTGACCTGGCAAACGTTGTCCTGCCCTGTTTATGATCAACTTTTGCCTGTGATCTCGCAGGAATAAAACCGTTGTCCGGGTTAAAACATATTTTAGAGGTCCTTTGCATAATGTTTGGGCATATTTCATCGAAATAATGTCGAGTGGTTTCAGAGTTTCTATACTACAGGAATTAAGCCGTTTCCCTGGATAAAAATTAGCCTATGTGTTTCCAAGGCAAATTATAATTAATTATATAAGTAAAAAAGTTTTGTTGACAAACTTTGAAATGCATCCAGTATTATTTGTATAAAAAACGAACAACAGACACAAAAATATCAAAAACCATATTTTTTACTTCTGTTACTTGTATGAAGATCCCTCGAAGTATTTTTTTATTTATTTTTTCAATGTACAGAATCGGCCCAGTTTTGTTATATCTTTATTTAAATAGCTTAAACTTGTCATAAACCGGACTTACCCGCGAGTTACGGACGAGGCACACAGGAGATCTTCCCAACTCTCATAGCACAATTTGAACACATTCCATTTTCAAATGAAATCACAAAGTAACACTATTACAACAAGCATCTGTAGAACGTGTTCCAAACTCAAACACCATAAAACGTAATCGGATTCAGTTTAGAAACGAGAGTTGGCGCAAAATGCAATTGTCAACACCCGCGCCGCCATTGTACAATGTAAAACGTTCGCGTTTACACTTCAAAGTACTTCAAACGGTTGTTGATACTGATGTGCTATCAATTTTGATTTTTTTCGTACTTGATTCCTTTTGTCGGATGTCGGAATTTCTGAATTTATGAATGTACTTGTCGTACAATAAAATCGTAGAAGGGAAGCGTAGTACTATTTCGTTTTTTCTAATCCTTACTTTGCCTGCGTTAACGTTGCCGTTTGCCGTGTCAAATTATACCATAAAATTAACGAGTTCTAAATGTCTATACTAGGGGAATACTGCATAAAGCGATTCATCTCGAAGCGTTCATAGCCCGGCCGGCTATGATCTTATGTGATCGAAAAACTTAAAACAACAGCGGGCGTTCGTTAGGAGGATGGGTATCCGCTAGTGATAAAAATTAAATTAGTGTTTCCGTGGTTCGGAGGGCACGTAAAGGCGTCTTTCACGGTTGCTAGCGTTAGAAAGCAATCGTTAAGTCATGTCGAAAGCCTTCCGGCGATATAAAAACTTCTGACATTGGCCACTAGTCGATCCGCAAGAGAGCAGCGTTGTGGATTATGCTCTAGGCCTCCTCAGGCACGAGGAGAGACCCGTCCTCAGTTGTGGGCCGACGGGGCTGAAGTGACGTCACAACAGTTGTTTCGCGTTAAATAGTGCTTACCCTATACTATGTAAAGTTACGTTAAAGCTTCGAATAGCTCTGTAATATAATTGTTACCGTCTTGATTAAAGTCATATTTGATTGTTTCATTCATGTCAAGTGTCGTCAAATTTATTACAGTGGAAGTAGTAATACGCTGTGATTCAACATATGTGATTCCAGACACGTTTCGCGTGTTGAGCTTATGTTACCGCATACTAATTATTATAACCATGCGTCAGGAAAAAGAAATTAACAAACTAAAGGTGTGGAATTGAATTATTGCATTACAATAAGAATATGATTACCTAGCCTTACGTGGTAGTCTCTAGGAGAAAAATGGTCTGTGAACTGGTGGATCGTTTTCTTTCATATTTTATAAGCAAGCAAACGGACAGATGGGTCACCTGATGGTAAGTGATCACCACAGCTCATGGACATTAGCAACACCAGACTAGTATGTCACTAACGCGTTGCCTGCCAGGAAGAAAGTAACAGAACCGCACGCGCGGGGACGCTGAAGAGTAAAGGGAACGGGAAGGGACGGGTGACAGAAGAAGAATGAGAAGGAGTATGACTGAAGGACGGAGAGAAAGAGAGGACAACTGGCTCTCAATTCCCCAGCCGGGACACGACGAATTGTTTGGCAACTCACTCAAGCAAGAGGGTGGTCGCTAGCCAGACGGGCTTCACAAAAAGATATATTATTCCGCGAAGCCCTACCACCAAGCAGCTGACTTCTGTCTCCTCTTACGACACCCTGGTCTACCAGCGTGGGATTGGAGTTAGTATTCTCGCCCATATACGGCCAAAATAAGTAATTTGAGTATTATCTCAATAACAATACGTTATTGACCAGGGTGTCGTAAAAGGCGAGCCAGCTACTTGATAGCATGGTTTCGCGTTAGGACTATTAATATATTAATTAATTATACCAATATTATTAAAAAAACAAACGTGTGTGTGTACTTATGTACACGCGTTAGAGGTTCAACTTCTTTGGCGTTTGAAAAAAAAAAAAACTAAAATGCCATGGTGATCAACAATAATCAGGAAATGAATTAAACTACTTACATGTATATTGAAGTACTTATGCAGATATTGTTTTCTATCAAATTTCTAAAAATATTCAGGTAATAAAACATAAAAGAAAAAGTGACGTTTAAAATTATTAGATACGATTTACAAAATGATTCAATATTATTATTTAAATTAATACATAACTTTATATTATTATCGTTTTATTATTTACAAGGCAAATAATATGCTCTCGTGTTATATATTTATATATTGTACTTACAGAATTAACCTCTAATGTTTGAACACTCGAAATTTTACAGTTATTTCACAACATAACGTACAAATGTTGACTATAGCTAACTTCAGGGTGTCGGTTATTCAAGATGGTGTGCGCACGCATCGTAAAAAAATTCTATCATAATTTTTCCCTAACGCGCCAAAATAGTTATAACTTCAAAAATCTAATTCGTAATATTTATTTCAGCGAGCTCACATAATGTTTTTTTTATGATTATAATTAAATTGTTATCACCATTTACAGGTTATGTATCACTGCAGCTATAACCACAACAACGTTAGAAATTAAAGGAAGTCCGTGTAACACATTTTAGGTTTTAATATCGGTATATATCGGTACGGAGTTCTTATCATCCGTTGACTACTCGCACTTGGCATAATCATAAATTTATTTGTCACCTCTTTTCTTTTCGTTTATCTTTTTATTAAATTCCTAAGTGCTACGTTTTTCTTTTTAATTGTCGGAGTGCTGGGTTTTTTCTTTTGTAATTTATCAAAAGTCTGGGTGCTGGCTTGCTGGGTAGGACTGTGCTCAACGGGCAGTTATTAATATTGTAGTCCGCACTTACTGGCACTCGCTTTGAATTATTCATCGATAGTCTGGGAGGTCGTAGACTCTGAGACCGCTCTAGGTCATAGATGTAGCTCTAATTATTGTAACCGTGTATTACATTATTTTGTAGTATAAATAATTTCTGGCCGTGTTGGGCCTACAACAACGTAATTTTTGAAGGGGATATTTTCCTAGATATCCGTTGTGGATTATAAATAATAATAATAATAAATATCTCAGGACAACTCACACATGGCCATCTGACCCCAAACTTATCGTTAGTTTGTGCTATGGTGATCAGACAACTGATAAACATACATATATATTTTGAAATGCATACATAAATAGACAATATTTTACACCCGGACACATACCAACATTCCTAATGTGGATAATGTACGATTTACTAGTAGGGCCTTGGTATTGTTAACTTGTTGACTTTCGTTAAGTGAGCTTTTAGTTCTTAAGACGAAATGAATGATTAAAATTTGATTTTGAATAGTAGAAGCGCAGTCGCATCTAGTCCTTTTATAAATAGGTGCGAATAATTGTTAACATAATTTATCGCTCACTTAGTGCCCGGTGCAACAGATTTTAATGCAGGCCCGATCGGCATCCGCCATATTGAAATTCGGTATAAATCACCTGATCCGTTACGGAGCCACTGTTTATGGTGAACATTGTACATTTCACGCTTTGGTTTGTTACAAGTGTTGGGTTAAAAGGTTTTGTTCAATATGGAGGTCTGAATGTTCTGAATATGAATTTTTTTTTTTTATTATTTTTACAACTTTATTATTATTATAGACAAACTTTACCTGATCTATATCAGTACCGTATAGAAATATGTGTACCTATGTACATTCAGGTGGACTGGCCTGTTGGTCTAGTGGTTAGTGAACTTTACTGCTAAGCCGAAGGTCCTGGGTACGATTCCCACCCAGGACAAACTTACTGTGATAAGCAGGAATGTTTGTTCTGCCTATTCTGCCTGTCTAGGTGTAATTATATCTATTTAAGTATGTATTTAAAAATATATACGTATGTTTGTCAGTTGCCTGATCATCATAGTACTAGCTAGCGCTTAGTTTGGGGTCAGGTGGTCGTGTGTGAGTTGTCCTAAGATATTTATTTATTATATTATTCAGTGTTACACATTGACTATTCACTTCGTAAGGACGAATCCTTTGACCGGAGTTAACGCGATCGAAGTATTCATATCCGGGCGACTTGTTTCGATCGTATGTGATCGAAAAAGTTAAACAAAAGCGGACGCGGTGGATAAGAGGATGGGTGACAGTGGCCATTCGTCGGTTGAAGCCACAAGGATCCAGTCAACGAGCGCTACAAATGGCTCCCTTTCGTTGACTCTAAATTCAAATATTTTCATGGATATATTTTTTTTTAATATTTAAATGTATGTTCTATACTGTCTCAGTATTGCTTCAATTCTATTGTAGTGCTATTCTGTACTGTATAACTTAATAATGTACCTTGATTTTGTTTCCAGGTATCGGGACGAAGCTCTGTGTTGGTCGGACAGGTAAATATTGCTTTTTATTTAATAATGAACACTTTATTCTGAATGGTAAGTGACCACCACCCATTTATGTTCATAGCCCCAGAAAGGCCATAGTTAGAAAATTATATAAAGGCTGTTCATTGAGACCAAAGAACTTCTTGAAGCGTCTATACAATCATCATCATCATGGGAATAACATAATATTGTTTATTATTATATAATTACACAATAAAGGAGAAGAAAGAAAGTCATAAGCACATCTTTTAAATACAATACCTACACTAAATATATTTACAAACCAAAGAAAACAATGTTGCAAATAATATTTTAGATGCAAAAGCTTTTATCCCAACTGACCAGATATAATCCCGACTGATGCAAATATTTGCGGAACGACCCAACTAATCTATTGGTATTAGATTTATGCTATTGCAAACTAATGCGGGTAGAAGTGGCCAGTGACCCCCGATTATAAACGAAAACATGGATCACACAACGATGTAAACAAAACGTTTAATTTTAAAGATATAGTTATATATTGAGAATATAATTAAATATTATTTTTACTAGCGACCCGCCCCAGGGTGATTGCATTATTTGTCGTAAAAAGTAAATGACAAAAAAACGTTATTGTGGGATATCCATAAGAGATAGACATATACCATCGCGGAGTTTTCTGGAGACCTTTTCAATGACTACAATAATTAGTACTTTGTTTTGATAAATCTCCTATGGTTCAGCCTGCGTTTGCAATGTAAGCGGAAAAAATGAAAATATTTACGACATCACATTAGAAACCTCAAAAATAACAGTATTTCTCCAATATTTCATGGATGTTATTATACATATAAACCTTCATCTTTAATCACTCTATCTATTAAAAAAAACCGCATCAAAATCCGTTGCGTAGTTTTAAAGATTTAAGCATACATAGGGATACAGGGACAGAAAAAGCGAATTTGTTTTATACTATGTAGTGATAAGAATATGAAGGTATATTTTAGAGTTAGATTTCTTTATTTCGTCCGTGAATTACTGCTTCGTCCAATGGTTAGCTGATAGAGAATACAATAATTCGCCATTTGTACTAAGTTTTGGTCAAAAAAGATTTTGTTGCCGATTTGTCTGCCGCAAAGCTTTTTCTCTTCAACGGTGAAGAGTGCGTCCGTACAATTTTCACGAACGTGCATTACGATACTGAAAACTTGTGTTGTAAGTGTAATATAGGCTAAGCTTTTTTCGATAAATAATAAATAAAAAAAAAATTGCCGACAAACTATCATACAGTTTAAGGTTAGGCTTAATGTACAAACTTTGTTGCAAATTTATATTTTTTGTTTTTTTCTTATTTATTCTAAGTTAATGCTTGATATCGAACCCAGTCAGTCAGTGGTGGACTCCCACATCATACGTAGGCGGGAATTCCGACATAGGCAAGTTATTCCACTCCTTCGCAGTAAGCTAAAATAATGACCAGGAAAACAATAATAATTAATAATAATAATTATATTAAAATATACATAATATCAGTCAAATAAATAAATTAATTAAACGTGGACCTCATATAGAAGAAATGTTTATTTTAGGCGTAAATATTGCACACTACGGAAAAATCGTTCCATACCACCATACGCAAACCTTCGCAGATTCGACTCGCACTTTATCGATTTTTTTATAAATATTTTCGATTTTCGAATGTATCTGCACATTGTGGTCAATAAATGGCGTAAACACAAAAAGTAACGGCAAAAGGAAACACGTTTTGGCGTAAATAAGCGGCAGATTTTCGTAAGAGCGGATGTCAAAAGTTATGAGGGTTGAATCATGTGGTTTCAATTGGATATCGACAACCCTTGTCCGGGGGCGGTCAGCGATAGCTTATTTTGTGGCTTTGATAACAATGGAAATTTACGTAGGGTTGTCAATTACTAGTATATTTCGTTTTGCAATTTTTCTATTTTGACTTCACTATCTTTAACTTTCCTTTCTAGGATTTGCTTTTCCTTGGTAAGTAAACTTACTTCTTCATCGTACTCTTCTGCTATTTCTCTATAGTGCTTCTTTGATTCCGAATTTCTTTTGAGATCAAAGTTTTCTTGTCTTAGCTTTTCTATTTCACTTTCTAGATTATCTACCACTTGATTACCCTACTGACAACTCCAACGATAATATATTATATGCATTATATATCATAAATGCAACTGATTTACTTCTATCCATTTACTAAAGCATCCAAGATTAATTGGACCATAAGAATTATTAATAACAATATGTAAGCGTAACAAGGGCATTACACTATCTATATAATAAAACGCTAAGGCAAAAATTAGATCTAGAAAAGATGAGGAAACTTTATCGCATTTATCTATAAAATAGCAAGCCTCGAACTAGAAGCCTGCTATTGGTTACTTTACTTTACATCAATTTTCTTGATGTGTTTCTCTGACTTAGGTATGGTTACATGTAATACTCCATCTGAAAAATTAGCATTCCCTTTTTCT
>DWKC01001076.1:0-10772 GCA_018249195.1 Racta chiria
AATAAAATAAAATAAAAAATAATGTAAAGTTTATCTTAATTATTACAAATAGTACAATTACAATGTTTTTTACATAGTAAAAGCAACTTCTACTGTCGTATAGTCGTAAGAAAAAAAAGTATTCGTTATGATTCAGACATCAATCCATCAGTATGTTTATTTGTATATTATGTGTATGTATGTATTCCTGTTTTGTGTATTAGAACTAAGATTTATACATGTACTAGCTAGTACATGTATCGTATATAGGTCAGCTGACCCGGCAGACGTTGTTCTGCAAAACTTTTGACATTTAACTGCGTTCAATATAATTTTATTATCAGATCTTTAGACCGAAAAATCTATCTTCAAGCCTGCTTTAGGAAATACTCGACACATTAAAAACTTCTTATGAAAGCATTTAAATTTCTCCAATAGTTTCGCTGATCAATAACTGTTACTTGTGTCCTAATGATCTATTTCCCTGACCTTTTAATGTTATCATCAATGTTGAACGTGCATATTGTTATTGTTTTGACTTTGTAATCATATCATTATTTTGCTCTCGTGTCTATAGACCCGTGAACATACACACACCCGTAATCTTGTTCCTTAAATGTGTACCTACAGACACAAAAGATACAGTCTTACGACTGATGGATTGGGTTTCCTTAACGCTGTCTGGGTACGAAACCCTAAAGTCTTATTGCTGTACACAAAGCATTCAGCTCGTGCCCTCCGCCCGGCACCATTAGGTAATACATAATAACAGCGTGTTTCGCTGAGTGCAACCTTTTTCGCCAACTTTATATTTAGTGTTATCATACTTTCTTTTTGTTTGCTTTTGTATCGGCTGTAAATTATTTGTGGATTAATTTTGTAATGTCATAACGTTTTGGCGAAATAAATATTTTTCTTTCTGTCTTTAAAAAAAGATTTTTTTACTGAAATAATCGACAAACAAGCAGAGGAGTCACATAACGATAAGCGGTCGTCTCCCAATCACATTAGAGAATGGAACCCATGCAGTGAGAGTGACTCACTGACTCCAGAACCATGGTCTCTGTGTTGTCGGCCAGGAAAGAAGAAGTATCTGACACACAAGTCGTTTGTCAGTTGACTCAAGTGGCATGGTAGCAATAGTATACTCGTATGTATGCTTGCTTCGATTTCTCGATACTTCTGGTAATAAGCCTTCGTTTATATTCGATAATATTTACTTTATTCAGTTGGTAGACCCGGTTTTGACTGGAGGCTGGTGGCTGGTGGCTGGCCATGTAGCAGGAAGTCGGTACGTTGTCATTGTGTTCAAAAGTAAATGTTGTAAAGTCATGCACCCAATGGTTTTATTTCATTTTTGTTCCACGTCTTTCAATACTTTAATATTTTGTAATTTAAATTAGTTATATTCGTACCTGTTATTTGGAATCGTACAATGCCTGATACCCGAAACACAATAGTGTGTAGCAACTTGCTCAAACCCAGAATGAACAGGTTAAAGGTGTT
This sequence comes from Racta chiria, assembly GCA_018249195.1. Lineage (NCBI taxonomy): Eukaryota > Metazoa > Arthropoda > Insecta > Lepidoptera > Hesperiidae > Racta > Racta chiria. The sequence goes on from DWKC01001076.1 coordinate 1,486, forward strand.
TCTTTTTTCTATTGTTGTCAAAGCGCCCATTTCATAGTATTCTATTTTACAAAACCGTAGAGTTCAAAGTGATAAAGTTGTTGCAGCACAGAACATCTTATGTAAGGACCGCCAGCAGTTAATGATTAGGACTTATGTCTTAATGTACCGGTTATCTTACAATTTGTTTTTCTTCAACCCATTAATGGCCTATTACTGAACACAGCTGTCTCCTGATACTGAGGAAGCCTAGAGCATGCTCCGCCAACTAATTAATTAACTTTTTCGCGATCACATCCAATATTGAAACAAGCCGCCGGGCTATGAACGCTCATCTCCTGAGCGGCCAGCGGACGTACGTACGTCGTTAGGATATTATTTTTATGTATTTTTAATATTTTCGTAATAAAGAATATTGTAATTAGCTCATGCATTCGAAGGAATTTGACAGCCTACATTCCAGGATGTCTCGATTTACCCAACAATCGGCCGGCGACACCCCTCGTGTTGCTAAAATCCTCGACGATAACTTACCATCATGTGACCTGTCCGGCCGTTTGTCTGCTGAAGGCATACATTTAATATCAACGTAAAATACATCGTCCTGTCTTGTAACTGCTGTGCCCTACTGCCCATAATAAGACTGTAAGGCTGTATGTATGTATTAAGGCCTGTGTGTATAACATAGAACTCAATAAAGATATGAATATGAATATGAGCAGCTTATTTAATTTTAATTTATGTGTCTCCTTTCTCCTTTAATTAATATAATTGGTGCACGGTTAATGAGAGTTAAATCAATAAATAAAAAAACCTTAAAATATATTTTGGTAAAGTTGTTATTTTAAATTTTGTTGCAACAGCAAAGCGTGGGCGTGCCAAGGTAATATATCTTATTAAAATATGCTTTCCAATACTGGCTCCTTCAGCTGTAGTGCATCATTTCATTCAAACTACTTATAAGGAGATATTATTGTGATACTCGGAGATTCACTCCAAATACATTAATTATGTTGAAACATACGATATGTGACATTAATGAAATCATAACACTCGTCCTACTAATATATAATGCGAATGTAAGTTTGTTTGTTTGTTGCTTTCACGCGAAAACTACTTAACCGATCATTATGAAACTTTTTACACATACTTTTGGAGGTATGAAAAGTAACATAGGATACTTTTTATTAAAAAAACTTTTTTTAGTGGGATCTTATAAAAATGTTTTGTTCAATACAAATGCGGACGTAGTGTAGTATGTAATAAACGATGAATTGGTTATTATGTACTAAGCAGAAAAACAATCGGGCACTTTATGGTAAGTGATCATTGCCGTTCATGGTCATTATAAACATTACTGCGATTCAGTCCGAAAAGGATGTAAAAGATCCATTGGTCTTATTGTGTATGGACGCGGAGACTTCAACGGAAGCAATGGAAGCAACCAGGGCCAATAAACAACAGACCCCAAACATATTAACAAAATACTGCTCCAGAAAAAGAAGTCATAATTAAGAAGTTTTATGGGTTATTGTTTTTGTCCCCAAATCTCAATCCTTCCAATTTCTATGCACCAGTTCAAAAGTCGACGAGTAGAACCTCCGTCGATCACCGTTGTCCATGGACATTAGTAAGTATATACTTGCAATAATAAATAACACGTCAAAATTATAACTTGTTTTATCTGTGCTACAGGGGTAGTATCAGACATAATAATATAATAAATCTGTAACTGATCACTGTCTGTCCATGGAAGATACATCTGTACATATCCAACTGCTTTCCATCTCCAAGGGTTGACTGGCAGAGAATGCCATCAGGCATTAAGTCCGCCCATTGTAAACAATGACAATAAATGCTAAATAAATAAATTATCTGAGTATGTGCAGTCACCATCACGATTAAATGGTGTCATATAAAGTCTAGCATTTACAACATGCTAAAGTGGGCTTCTCTCTGATGTATATGTATACCTCACGGTATATGTATACGAATCGCAAGGGAAATTAGTTGGGATAAGTCCCAACCTTAAGAAGTTGGATGAAACACCACAGATATAGAATATAATAATAAATATATTTGGCCAACTTACACACGACCAAATTAAGCACTAGCTTATACTATAGTGATCAGACAACTGATAATATATACATATATATACACACATGATATACATATATATACTAAACACACATATATATTGATACTTTTACACCCAGCCATGCAGAACAAACAATTCCTATTCATCGCAGAAAAGCTTGTCCTGGGTGGGAACCGAACCCACAACCAATTTAGCAGTCAGGTTTACCAACTACTAGACCAACAGGGCAGTGGATGAAATTTAGCACCTCTAGGTATTATATGTCATTCATAGTCCTGCACTAGGATTCTTTATGACGTTGGTGGTAGGGATAAAGCAAACACACCTCAGACCCGAGGAAAAAAATATTTATCTGACAAATAAATATGAATCTGCCACGAATCAATCCCCTTGTATCGCTCAAGGTCAGCTAACTAGGGTCGTCATTTTGTGAACGATGAACTCAAGTGTGTATTTGCAAGAGTCACCAAATGATGAGGTACCAGGCGAACATATATGCAAGGATTCGTGGCACGTACGGTACAGAGAACAAACTGAGCAGATGTACTGGCTTGTTGGTTGGTAAATTGTTTCGCTCCTTATTTATGTTCGTAGCTTCTAATACGTGCGTGGTTTATCAAAAAACGTAAGGTTTTCACTTTTTATCTTGAATATATTTCAAGTTTAAGGAGTTGGCTTTGTTCTATTTGGGTTTATTTTGGAAGTTCTTTTTATATGTTTTCGTTCTGAAATAGAAATTAATGTTGGCTGGCTGGATTCAACCATTAACGGCTCATTATTTAGTTCATTACTGAGGAGGCTTAGAGCATACATCACACCGCTTCAGCACGAATTTGTTGAGAGGTTATTGGGCAAATCAAGTGTAGGAAAGTTTTCAAGCACCCTAAATGCTTTACGCACCCTACGAAGTAAGAGCTTATGATTTGTTTTTACTACTTGCGATCACCGAATACACTTTCAGGCTGTGTCCGCTGTTGCTTATCTCGGACGATTACTTAAAATCCGCGCATACCGTCGAGTAATGAGTGCTTGAGAAATGAATTATTATTATTTCTTTTCACACAGTGTAATTACTACTATGAACTCTAAAACAAAAATCTGTTGAAGAAGTGTCGTTGACACTTTTGCTGATTTTGTAATGTCACCATTTTTAAGTAATTATTTTTTTGTCTGAAGGGTTGTCGTAAAGAAGGCTTTATTTAAAATTGGAGGGTCCACCCTTTTCAACAGAAGCAGTCAAATTCAAATGGATTTTAGTCCTATGTTTAGTATCCGGTAGACCGAGACTTACTCGGTGTATTAAGTGTTAAAAAATGTTGCAGAGAAAGTATATAGGAACCGTCATATAGGCACCAGGAGACCATGAATGCAAGTAGGTATTCCTAGTAATGTTACCCAAAACTTGTTTGTATTTGTTTGTATAAAAAATGTTTGAGATGAAAGTTAAAGTAGAAAACGCGTCATATAGGTACCAGGAGAGCATGAGTTCCAAGATTCGCAGCACGTACTAGGACGGTACAGTGAACAAACTGGGCTGCTATAAAAATGGCTCACTCGGTTGGTAGGTAAATTGTTTTGCTCGTTGTTTATTTTCCTAGCCTCTAAAAACGTGCTTAGTTTATTGAATACTTTCACTTGTAGATGCATATTGTATTGTGTCTGAAATGTAACCTTGCGCAAATTGGAAATAATTATCATATTACAATAATTTGCAGAGCGTTTAAATAATAGCGTCAGTACCCACAAAACACACACACAAACTCAAAACTAACATACAAACGCTAACCACACACACATCGTATACACAAAAACATACTCTAAAACATAGAGCAGTTTCTGTCTTTACGTTCAGATGTAAAAGGTAAGATGTTGATGGATAGAGATGTATGTTTGAATGTAGAAAAGGAAGACTTTTAAATCTCTCTCTCTAATAATTTTTAATTATAATAATACAGTTTTGCCTAGAGAGTCCACAATCGATTTATTTAAATAGATTTATTTATTAATTTATACACAATAACATTGTATTGCAGAAAATCTCTTTTAGGCCTGCAAGTTACTTTGTTAATCATATTCAATTTGTAAACAAAACTTTGCATTTAGTTAAAGTTTTATCTGTATAAGTTGTTTGCACCTTGCACTAACATGTTTAAAACAATAAGTTTGAGACATCGTCTAGAACATCTATTACTAAAAATTTATCGTAAAAGAAAAGTAATTTAATCCAGTCTGCGAGCAATGTCTCCGAGAATTTTGAGTTTTACTAATCTATTCAAACTGTGTACGACTCTGCAGTGCTCTATTATTGAGCTGGAGAGACTTATTGAAATAGTTTTAAATTCTGCGGATTTATTAGAATTATTAATTTTTTATCTAATGACATTGGTTAACCGTTTATAACGTCACTCTGAAAGTACTTTTTGTGCTATGTTGAGAGGGTGTACATGTTTTGCAGATTTTATTTTTAAAGGGTAATTGTAGCCAGAGCTTATCATCTAGATTTTTTCTGTCTTACCATAGCTAACATAGGCTAGCTACAGTTGAAGTTTTTGTCATTTTATATGGCCGATGATAGGTAGGTGAGTTGTTTATGACTTGGCAAGCACACACTGCAGCATAATGTACTAAGTAATTTAAATAGATACTCCATTTCAAACAAACAAATCACAGAGCGCTAATATTTAATGTATTTTGTTTAAGCGATTTTGCCGTTAGATTAGTGATACACATGTGGCCTGAATCACGCTATCGGAGTTTTCTACATCGTATATATACAAGTTTCGAACATCAACAGTCAGAGAGCGTGGTGGGAGATCTCTCCTTTGCCAAACACACGATCAGTTAACGCAAAATAGGCAAGGTGCAACAATTTTTTATGGCGCTCGGTGTACACTTTTGTAATAAGTAACCTCAGTAAATACGTGCACTACCTTTTGAAACGGTTTAACGACAAGTGAAAGCACAGCACATATATAAAGGCAGGATGGACGAACATTATGAGTGCCTGGACATAACTGGACAGTATTTATATTATTTACAAGATATGCTGAGAAGTTACGTTCGAAAATGCTTCTCCTCCATACTACTTTTCTGTAACGGTATAGACTCAAAGAAAATCACCATATCATCATAAATTGAACAAAATCAAAAAATAATTCTTGAATCTGACCTCCTTTCAAACTGCTCGACTATCATCATCACTGCTTTAGTAAACACTTGATGGGTAAATGAGTGACTCCAAACATAGGTTTGTTTTTTGAAGTACTCAAAGATTATTTGAGTTAGAATCCTTGCGGTGGAACGATATCGAGTCTGTGCAACCATCCGCTCGGTAAATTATAGGAAGCTGAGTAAACATGGTTCAGAACAGTCTACATTTCGATGCGGTTACATATTACCACGTTTGTTAGTGTACCAGAGTAAACTAAGGGAGACTTAAAATAGATGTGTTTCAAACTTAGTGTTTGTTAAGGCTTTTGGGTATAACATAACCTTTGAAAACTGGATTGATATGAGAGATGTCCAAGTGGGCAAGTGGGCTCCACAGTCAGCGAATCCTCTCTTGCTGGAGTTTTTAAAAATTACGTTTTAAAAATTAAGAGTTTTTAAAAATTACTAATGACACATGACAAATATCATTTCGTAAGATCATTAAAAGTAATCAAATTCAATCATACTTTTAAAGTAAACGACCTTCTTATAATATTCTTGGTCACAAAATACCTGTGTAACAAAACAATAAGATTAAATTGACGAAAGCAATAAGGTCGTAAAATTATTAGGAACTAAAATAATTAGTTACCTACCTAACGTCGAGAAGCGTGAATTGCAGTCGTGCACGCAAACCTTATTATTTTGTTGTAAGAGAATTATAACTAAGCCTAAATTATGCCAATTTGGAATAGCCTTTGCCTCTATAATCAATTGAGTAGACGATGATTACTAGCGTTTTTAATACGCCTATGTCTCCGTGCTTTTGAGGGCACTTAAATACTTACGTAGGCACCGGTCATTATGGATAAAGCTATGATCTTGTCGGAGGTATTTGGGTGGCTTTAAAAGTTCCGACATTAGGTCTATGTCATCGTGTTATTGAGCACGTAAAGCTGTTGCTCTAGCTTGTTACGTTTTAAACAGTTGTCAAACGTTGTTGGAGGTCTTCGGGTGGCTTCAGAACTCCGACATTTGGGTTTGCCACTAATTATATAGCAACCCGCACTCGAGCGTGATAGATTATCTACCTCTACAGTTACAAATAGAGACTCGCGTTTAGAAGTGGACTAATAATGCGCTGTAGACATATAGAAATACACCACTCCAGGACTTTTATCATTGAGTTTTTAAATTTCGAATGTTTCAAGTCGTTCAATGTAAAGTTCTCACAAACACACACACAAATCTAGTGGCTAGGAAAACAGTCGCTTAGTTCCACACTGTGATTTGATTAATCATTTCACGACTAACAAGCGAGTTTGTCTATTCAAGCCCGTTCTGTCTACTGTCAAAAAGAAGAATTCATCTAGAAGAGTAGTGGAGTCACGGAGCGTTGAATGACGTCACTGAAACATTAACACTGTGTACTATGACCCGGAGCATCATATTTGATGGGTTCGTATCCTAGTTGGTTGTGATTCTCTCACTTCCACTCTCTCTCGTTGTGACAAATGTTTATTTTTCATCTAGGGGCACGTCAGCGCCCGCCAAGACGACCTATTTTTCTCGAAGCTCTTCGTTGCTTTCCGAACCCTTGAACTTGGGCTTGGATTATACTAGATAAACAAAGTTCTCTGAATTTTATTTTAATATTTAAACATATAAAGTTTGAATTGCATAGCGCTCGTAGATTAAATTTTATATTGATATCTTAAGTCTAACAAATCCCTGACTTCGTCACTGACTCGCTGATGATCATCAAAATTCATAATCTACTTCCTGAAATCATAAAAAGCTGAAATTTGGTGAAAGGAACTATTAGAACACAAACAACAGAAAAATTCCAAATAACCAACTTTTACCGTTCAACCCTTAAGTTCGAGAGTGGGTTGGCCGTTTAGTTGCTACAAGAATTATTGCATAACAGAAATGAATTAATAAATAAATAATCTTTTTACATGTAACAGTAGCAAAACGGCAACGCCACATATATTGACTGTGGAGTGAATTACGTGAAGTTAGGGCTTGTCACTACAAGCTTCTCTAAGCGTCGGAGCGATCTGATAATTTTTTAACAGTACAAGCCGTGTGTGTAGTCTCGACTTGGCAACATTTTACATGAAAATGAATTTGGTAGGATTATAATTACAACATACCGATTGAATACAAAACTTTTCGAAATTCAAATATCTAGTCAGAACCATTTGCATTGGAATCATATATTAATTCAAAAATTCTTATAGGCCTGCAGGAATCGTTCTGCGCAATTGACAAGGAAAGTTTTTAGTTAAAATAATGTAGCATAGAATTTTATAATTGTGCGAATATTTTAAAGTGTTTTTTACTGCAGCATTTTAATTATCCAACACGAACAACACGACACATTGGGAAAATGTTACGAATAAATAAAAGCTGTCCTCGCTAATAGCTGCCAATCGAATAACAGTCTGATTGTGACCTCTGAGTCATATAAAGCGTGTTCAGTTTGTCATGATCAATTTGGGATGAATAATAAACTGAATAAACTAATAAGCATTTTATTTAAATAGGTTTTGATGATGATTAATATTGACAAGGAGTTAATTAATAGAAATATAATAAAATCTTAAATTTAACCTAAATCAAAATAGAATTTTCAAAAGTCGTCAAAATATTTTAAATTCCCCATTGTACCTAGACCGCAGGCAGTATTACCCCGCTGAACTGCTAAACTAATTCTTTGAGCAAAATAGCTGCCAGCCGCCGGATCTCCCGAAGTGTCGACATGTCTTTCATGAATGTTTCCATGTCGGACGACTACGAACCCATAGTTTCAACAGCAAGCGCCAATAATTCAAATTCTTCTATAATAGAAGAATATTTGCGACGTTTGAGAAACTGCGCGATCGGCTGCGGCCCCAGCTCTACCGCATGTATCATGTACATAAGATGGGGCCAATGTATCTGCACACTCTCTCGGTTTTTTTTGTTAGCTGATCAAGGAGATAGGTCAATGTTAATTTAATTCCAGGCATGTCCCAAATTTTTTGAGTGCAATTGTTAGCAGGAATACTTTCCGTCGGAAACATGACCCTCTAGACATCCAAATCCTGATTCAAGCCACCTACTCGAACATCAGCTTGACTGAAACTTAAAATTTTGCTGAGAAGGATAATCGAGCTGTGAATGGAAGCTAAGGAAGCAGGAAGAGCCACACTTGCGGTGGAACGAATACCTAACCCACTAAATTTAATTGGTAGGCAAGCCTGTCTCCAATTCTTAGGTTAAAACTTTAAATAAAAATTTTAGAAACGGTATCTTCTAGTGCTTTATCAATACATTTAGTAATCAAAGGGAATTTCCAAACTGGACAACACCGAAGGAGATACGTAAATGTTGGTGTAAATAAACAAAGGCGAAGCAGATAAACAGCCGTATGTGGTTTCATTTCAAAAAGGCGATCATATTTTATTTTTTATTTTTCAATTTACTAATTGTGTTACCGCGTCCTCAAAAAAGGAGTTAAATATTATTGTTATTATGCGGTTAACTTACGTGTGTGAGTTTAGACGAAAAAGCACGGTTAGGCGTTCAGGATGGCCTTTGAAGAACCTCAACGAATCGAAATATGAGGCCATAATTTGCAAATTGTGTGCCGACTCTTATTTATAAGCAAGACAATACCCGGAATCGCCATAATATTATATTACTCCCGAACTTATCAAAAAAGAGAAGCGAATTTCTAAATATTCGGAGATCAACCGAAAATGTCAAACCCTACTTGTAAATAAAATAGTAGATTGGATTGAAACAAACAAGTCCCAGGCAGTAAACCGCTTTAGGATGTTTCGAAAAACTAAATGAGCAGATCATTAAACCCTTTTACAGAATAAAGGTAATGGTAGGTACATGGTAAATTTTATAAAATACTAGCTGTGCCCACACCTTTGTCCGTGTTTTAATTTAATCTTTACATATATATTTCTTGTGTGTGTGTGTCACTGATTCAATGGCATGAAAGTGGCGGCATCTGTCGAAATTGGTCGTACCAACACAGAAATCTTCGGGGGCTCAT
>DWKC01001077.1:0-10769 GCA_018249195.1 Racta chiria
TATAGGAAGGCTTATTTATAAGTGCGGTACATTTCAAATATGATGTTTATAAACCTACAGCAATAACCAACAAATGGACTGGGTAGATTTATGACATTATAGCACCTTTCCGAAACGGTGGTAGATTCTAAATATTTGACGTTCTTAAGTGTGTTGACAATACCTACATGAAATAAACGACCTTATGGATCGTTTGGCAGTCTGACCTCCCAGTATCACTACTTTAGGGGAATATTTAAAAATCCTTTAATTAGTGCAGCTGTTCAAATATTGACAGTGCTAGGTCTTCGGATTTAGGCTGCACGTCGTCTGTCAGCCAGTAACAGATAAACTTAATTCTGAAAAAATATCTCAAAATAATAATATCGATCTGTAGAGTCACAAGTAAATAACAATCATTCTTCTAACTTAAATAATCTGAGAGAATTCCCTGTATAGAAAACAATGAAAATATATTTCAATTTCAAATTATTTTACTTGTAATCAAGCAAGAAAAATATCTGTGACGACAATGCCCTACAAACTTCCAACCTCAAATCCTGTCGGTAAATCCACAGCCATGCATGTCGTGAGCCGCTCACACCTGGCGCGGCGATCGATGGCGCACCTGCGTTGCCATGGCGACGGACCCACCCTGCCCCGCCGCGCGCTCATTGACGAGAGGTAGCGGACAGCGTGTTGTAAAACGCCGTATTCCCATGTTCTAAACATATTTTATTTGTAACACGATTCAACCAGCCGCTTCGTTCGTGTGTGTCGATAAAAAGGCTACTTATACAATAAAGCTTTTAGTTACCTTATATATAACACACCGCATGGAGTAGTGACAAATCTATCTCTGTTCCAAAGTTCATTCGAAATTGTTTTTTGTGTGAAAGAGTAAAAGACATCTATCCATCTTCACAAACTTTTGCAATAATGCATTTTACAGTATTACATATATTCAACTATCGTTCAATATAATACATTTGTTATTTTACGGTTACTAACGATATATATTTTTGAAAATAAAACCTTCATAAATGAGATTAATCAATCTGTTGACTCAAAATACCCCTAACTTCAGATTTTCAGTGTAATTGACGAAGTGGTTTTCTACAATTCCATTAGATACAAGTATATTTAAATAAAATATACAAGACTTGGTCGTATAACATTAATCAAACGCTGACTTGACCTAGAAACTTATCAAAAAATAAATGGCTTGAATTTATTGGATACCTTTTCTTATTCTACTTTAAATGGTTTTAGTTGGAGCGGAAAATGATTGCAATGGAATTAGAGTCCAATATTTGATAAATATAAGGGATCCAGCCTGATCCACATTCCATATCATTAGTCTACTAGATGAATAAGAAGGTAGCATGGACATGTCTATCCATGCTCCTGCGTCACGATGTCATCATGAAATGGCTTGAGCTTATACATATGGAGCAGAAGCAATCTGGTGGCAAACGATGGTTTGCCACGTTTTTGGAGATGTCCAGCAGTAGATCTCGAAAATATATGGAACACCTTATTGTAATGTACGTGGAGATTATTAGGCGGTGTTATACCCTCATTTATTTACTTTCAAATTGCATCACGTATCAAAACAACTAAGAACAGAAAATTTAGGAAAACTTCAGTCGAAAACTTTGAAAATATTGTGTAGACTGTAAGTTCTGTTAAATATTTAGACGCTGGCAGTGAGCTTTCTCGTATCGTGCAAACTTAATCTTCTACCTGAATCATTCCAGAACTTTTAGTGGCGTATGAACGAAATATTATATATTTACAGTAACAATTTATGTTATTTATAGCGTTATCAAGATATTGAAGCGCTCATACTGACTTGTCTAAAGTGAATGAGAGAGTTAGTATAACGTGACCGCTAGTGACGAGAATGTTTCAAGTGGTTCCGTGCTTCGGGGGAGACACAAAGCCGTGGTCCTCGGCTGTTATAGTAAGCAGTTCTTAAGCCATATCGAAGGAATTTGGATACCAAAAAAATCCTATAAAGTTGGAAAGTAAGCACTTCAATCTATAAGAGAGCAGCGTGGTAGGGTTTGGCCACTAGTCCCTCCAATCGGCATCAGAGCAGCGTGGTTTAGTATGTTTAAGGCCTCTCAAGTTATGCGGAGAGACCCGTGCTGATTATTGACCATTAATAGGTTAGTAACGCCACTGCGTTATTATTTCGCTAACGGAAAAAATATTTCACTTCCGTCGTGTGCATACCGAGACGTCAACTTGTTTTATTATGTCTACAATAACATAAAGGAGGTTCACTATTGAATTAATTTTTAGCTGTATTGGGGCGCAATAGAATACTAACCTCAATCCCATGCTGGCAGACTAGGGTGTCGTAAGAGGCGACAGAAGACAGCTTGGTGGTAGGGCTTCACGAAAAGATTATTATCATTTTGTGAAGGCCGTCTGGCTGGCGACCACCCTCTTTCTTGAGTCAGTCGCCAAATGATTCGTCGTGTTCCGGCTGATGTAAAGTAATTGTTACAGCTTTAGATCCAAGTGGCTTATGACACTAAAATACTGTCAAAAACTGCCATAAATGTCAGTAATTGTCATTTTCGGGCTGATGTAACTACTCGTACGTAATTTTTTTTAAATTTCCTCTTTTTACGTAAAAAGGGGCTCTTCTTAAACGTTGAATATTTTTTTCTTTTTTTAGAATATAGTATAAAGTTATTGTATATTATTTAAGAGATCAAGTGTATTTTGTGCACATTTGTAATCGGCCAATTTTTGAAACTGCTACCCAGTTTTTGGCTGACACCGAACCTTCAGTTAGACATAGGTTTATGATATTTTTAATAGTTTAAATTTTAATAGTGGACTATTTTATGAAAATTATTAAACAAGAATATTAGACAACCGCTCTTGTCCGCGAATGTCGGCTCTCGATGGTCAACCCACGACCGGACGAGACATGCGATAAGGGTAGTTCTAGAGAGTTCTAACTCGGTAAAATTGTCATTTAAATAAATTTACAATATAAAGTTCAGTTTAGAACAGTACCATGCTAAATCACAACAGGGGAAGAAAATCATGGATAGTAGACATGTCTACTGTTGTTTTAGCTGAGTTAGAGTTAGTCAACTATGAACATTATTGCCTAGGAGTAGAATTCAATTTTCTTTTTGGTCCTATGTGACATGGGCTGCTCGTCGTTTAGTGAATGCAACGTCCGTGAAATACATTTTCGCCTTTACAAAGCGATGTTGAAGTCTCCCTCGTTATATTATTTGTCAACCAAATATTTCACGAAGTGTCCGTTTGATGCAGTGTCTCTGGAACTTAATTTTTAACTTTATTGTTTCAGTTCGCAAAGATGTCTTTTGTATCATGATATCTTGTCTAAAAACGTGAAACGAGACGTAAAGTTGACAGGCTCATTCGTCATTAGTGTCTGTCAAGTGTCAGCTGTCAAGAGTTTCTTCTTGTCGTGATCATGATCCATGAAGCTGGGTCGAAAATATGGTATAAATTGTCATGACCGTGAGATTCTGTTACTAGGTAAAACTGTCCTTGTGTGTGGTCGCACAGTGCCGTAGGATACACACGTACAAAGATATGGGCCTGTATGGGGCATCGTGCGCAGAGGGCTCCGGTTGCGTTCCTTTGGAGATCCCGGAGTCCACATAGCGGCGAGGAAGGCCACTGTGGGGGGGGGGGGGGATTTAGTGCGGTAAAAATCCCACATAACCCTGCGTCGCTTCCACGGCACCGTGTACCTTTTGAAGGTTTCCCCCTCGATAACAAAAAAAGGTAACATTGTCCTGGGCTGTAAAAAACAATAAACTTCTCTAGGATCGAGATAGTCTGGACGTAGGCAAACGTAAGAAGACAGCTCGTCAACATCACGTTGGTTAATAGTATCAACTTTTTATCATTGACAATATTAATTAAAACATTTCATTTTTTGTAAATCCCTCGGAAGTCCGGATCGTCAACTGGTATTCGGAAGTAGCTTTACATAATTATTCCAAAGCGCCCCATATAAAATTGATTTTTTGTGGTCATCGGTCACTTAACAAACTTGCTAAATACGTATTAAATATTAAAATGTTCATCAAGTCATGATACCAGCAACATACTTCATAAGGCAGTTCTATTTGTTGTCAAAAATTTAATTCTTCTTTCCGACCGGGAAGGATGTTAGATTCATTCCAACCATATTGTTCAAACGAACGTTTTGAGCGTAAATATCGCCACATAAGAAGCAATCGCGGGATGGCTGCGCGTAAATTGACGCGGGGATTTTCGTATGATAATGTTATCTAGTGCGGCAACCATGACATTATGCAAGCCGATCGAAACGAAAATCATCCGCATCGTTCGATGAGATTTTTATATATTCCGTTGCTGCCTGCTCTGATATGTTTGTGTTTCGCTGCTGGGCTGCCTTAACATGTCTTGAAACTTGTTATAACGATACACTGGGGTACACTAGGAAGCACCCTCTGAAATAAACGAGAAGCAGTGTTTGAAATGAAAAAAACCTTTATCAATTTATTGACTACATTTGCGAGGACCTCAGTGGGTATAGTAGATTTTTAAGAGCTAAGGAGTACAGGTATTATACAGAGTATAACGAAAAGCTGGGGTCTGTCAGGAGAAGTATTAACTAAGATATGTTAATATTATGATATACAGCCTGGCAGCTTGTGACGATCTTAAGTGATCAAAAGAGTTAAGCAACAGCGAGCGCGGTCGGCAAGAAGATGGGTGACCGCTAGTGGAAAAATTACATGAGCGCCACCATTTTGTTTTTGTTTTTTATTTTATATTTTTTAGATTTAATAAGTTAGCACTTGACTACAATCCCACCTGTTAGTAAGTGGTGATGCAGTCTTCGATGGAAGGTCATGTAAAGCCGTCTGTCCCGGATCCTATCGTTAGAACACAATCGTTTAGCCACGTCGGAGGCCTTCGGGTGGCATAATAACTTCCGACTTGGATTGGAAACTAACCCCTCCACCAATCCGCATTGGAGCAGCGTGGTAGAGTATGCTTTAGGCCTCCTATATAACTCCTGCTATATGTGACTGGCCTGTTGGTCTAGTGGTTAGTGAACCTGACTGCTAAGGCGGAGGTCGTGGGTTCGATGCCCACCCAGGACAACTTTTTCTGTGATGAACAGGAATGTTTATCCTTTGTGTCTGGGTGTAATAATATCATGTATGTATTTAAAAATATATATGTATGTTTATGACTTGTCTGATCACCATAGTACAAGCTAAGGCTGGGGTCAGATGGCCGTGTGTGATTTGTAAAGATATTTATTATATATATTATTATTATTTATTATAACGAGGGGAGATCGGTGTTCAATAGGCCATTGGGACATTAATGAGTTGAAGCCACCACGTTAATTTATGTACTCCAGACCTGACGTAATACATGATAAAGCAATTGGCACTGCGATTACAATGTCTACCGGGTTCTCTAGTTACTTAGAAATAATTATAAAGACGCAGAAGTCCCGGTTATTTAGTTACTTTTTGTATCTTAATTATGTTTATAGAGGGTTTTGATACTAACAGTAGGTACTTCACTAAATTGGACGTTAAGTACAAATTAGTACGAGATTAAATTGTTTTTCTTCGTTGCCATTTTACGTATTTTTTCGATCAAAATTGGCGATAAGATGGCGTTTGGGAGGGCGAACGGGGCCTACCCGGGAGCTTATCCAATGTGTCGGTACTTGATCCGGGATCCGCCTGATCCCGGAATAAAGAGCCACACAATTGAACCGACAGTTATCCTGCTGCCAAACACATCTTAACAGGGCTTCTTATTTAGATACTGACTCAAGAACGCTTTTAGAAAAAAATAACAATAAATTCCGTAAATTATAATATTTCACATTCTATAGCTTCAACCAGTTGATTGAATACCAGTGAGCAAAGGTCTTTCAGGTTAGGGGGCCAACCTCGGAAGTTGACCTGATGGTTTAACGACTGCCCTATGCTGCCATGCTCATCAAACACCAAGACAGAGGGCTTCGTGTGCCCAGTACAAGCACAGTATGCTTATGTAATTTTTTTGCCACCGTTAACTTTCCCATCGTATCCGCTGTTGCATGCCATTGCTGATCACTAAGGATCAATAAAGCCCCGGTGCTATGAGCGCTTCGATCTCGGCTTGTTCTATCCAAAACTCAAATTTTCATATCCTTTTCTACCAGGGTAATAACCACCTCCCTTCCGAAATCGTGGAACATATTTAACGTGTTTCGGTCGCAATATTGCGGATTTTCCGTTTTCCATTTATCGGACCTTTGATGTTGGTGATGTCACAGGTTGGCTCGGAGTCCGTTTCACTCGACAAATACAGACAAAATATCCTTTTGATAATAATTTTGTAATACAAGTTAATTTCTGACATACGCAACTCGTCTATGTTATGTTTAGGACAACGAAATTTCCTTTTGCTGTGTGATTTATTGTTTCATAAATCAATGTCAGAAAATTGTGGAAACAGCAATACAACGATAAATAGTGGTCGACGCTGGCTCGTGATATCGCGATACGTTCGATATTCGAATAAGGAACTGATCAGTGTGTTTTGTAGAAGTACCCGCTCAATCCGTGTATGGTGTTTATATGGTCTATGTACAAGAGTTTTGTAGACAAAGTCATAGTCAAAGTTCCGCTATTTAGTACCATCTCCTCATCAGGAGGATCATTTCTACCGCGCGGGTTTAGTGCAGATTGGACGCGTCATTGGCCAACCCAAGTATCCGTAGTTTTTATTTAGACTCTGATCAGCTTTAAAGAGTACGATCTGACGATAACAAGTACCATTTGACGATAACAGCTACCATTTGACGGTAACAAGTAGAACCTACAACTTTATGTGCCCTTCGAAGTACGGTAGCGCTCATCGAATGTTTGTCACTAGCAGGCGCCTATCCATTTTCCGACCATCAACAGTTACTGTTAACTTTGCTTATGAAAGCCGCTGGGCTGTATGGCAATTTTAATTTTATGTCTACCTGCAATTTTATTCTCTACACTAGCTGAATCCGCGACTCCGCTTGCGAGGAATTTATATAAACGGAATTCTTTAAAGCCCAGTGAGCCATACAGCAATGAAAACCACATTCAAATCGGATCAGCCGTTTCTTAGATTAGCGCGAGATTAGCCGAATTGACGGCACACCTAACTAAAAATCTAAAAATGGTTGTTTTAGGTTTTATTCCTTACTACGAATATAAGTTTCTTCCACATATGTTCAATGTACAGACAGCGGTCAGCTACAGATTTATTGAATGTATGATATGATGATAAAATTATGATAATGTAGTGGTGTTTAAAGATTATGTGTGTGACGATACACACACACACACATTAACAGAATTGTTAGTAGATAACAACCTCTCTTATTATACACGTACGGGAACAAAACGGTTCATTATTTTGTCTAGAATCCCGGGTGTGCTTATAATCCGGGATTAGGATCCCGAGCAGATGAACCGGGAAACTCTTTGAATGTTCGCACTTTGAAAAGCTTATTATTCTTCAGCTTATGTATTTTCCTCTTCTGGGTTAGTATGTTAGGGTTGCCAAGTTTTGTAGGAGTATTTTGAGGAGCCCTGTAGTCTAGTTGATAGCGAAGTGTGGGGTTCCGGGTAATATTTCCGGCCGGGGCACGCATGTGACAGATGAGTGTTTGTTCTGGGGTGTTGTAATGTGTCTTTATGTCATCCATGCCACCTGTTGATAATGCCTTATGCGACATATGGACTCTTGTTGTGGGATATAAGTATGGAAGCATTTATTTGTGACTGTTTATTGAAATTTAAAACTGTGAGCAAAGTATAAATCATTATTTAAATATCGTTCACATCGCAATTCGAACGTTTGTTGTTAAAGCTAAACTTAATAAATACGTAATCACTGGAAGTTATTGGGAACAATAACTGCAGCAAATTATAATATAATTTGTACATTGCGGAGGACGATCACAATTTATCGGCACTGAATTAACTTGTCACTAATTCCAAAATATGGACAAATGCTTCGCCAATACTCGGCCATGGATCCCGCGCTATTATCCTCTGACAAATGTGTGCCGGTAAGCCCCATTCATGTAACACTATTAACTCTACCTTGCTTCACTTCCGTATTTCCGGAAAAATTTCAATTTTCTTATATTACTAGCTGGCCAACCCACATTTGCTCCAATGGTGGTGGAGTATGATCTAGATCTTCTTAGTGACGACGAGAGAGAAAGAGACAATGAGAGACTTCCATTAAAGGGGTGAAACCAGCCATTAGCTCGTTGGCCGTCTAAAGGAGAACTACTATATACCCCTATATTATCCATAAGGAAATTACTCTTCTAAAAACCTTTCTTGGTGCATCCTTACGCTATAACTACGGAAGCTCTGTACTAAATTTCATGCTTCTATATAACAGGATCCATCGGCATGATCCGTGCAACATCTTTAGTAAAAATCTTGATAATTTAACTGATTTGACTGTTAATTAATTATGGTATTTTTAATTAATGAAAATTTGTTTGGTAGTTTTAAGTTTATCCCTTTCAGACAGACAAACACAACTGGGAAACTTTGTTTTTATGTATCCAGCGAGCCACCTTAATAAATAAATAGATGCTTACACATTCAAGCTTTGTCCAGGTGCTACGGACAACGCAACAAGATACCCATGACAACAAACACGCGAGCTCGTTTAACCTCGGCCGCCATCGACCCCGCGACTCTTCGCATCTCAGCACCTATTACTCTGCAGAGTGTCAAATATTGATATCGAAAAATAATCGACAAATGTACAGACAATCTTGTTTTAATAGCGTATACTTAAGAACCCGATCTGATTATACTTTCCTAATTAATTGTGGGAAATACAAGGTTTCTATGGATGTGGACGGGTTAGGATTATTAAGTATAGTGAATAACTTTCAGTATTCGTCACCATTTTCGTCAAATATGAAGAAAAGTTCTTCCTAAAATTACTATACAATACACTAGTTGGTTTTTTATAATAAATTTTGTTTACTCAACTTGTCCTGAGGAGATCCTTTCGCCGTTTCTTCTCCTCTTTATTACAGCACCTTTCCGAAACGGCGGTAGATTCTAAATATTTGACGTTCATACCTAATATATTAATCGATTTTGATTTTGCTTTTGACTAGTTCCTACAATTAGAATTTCTCACAAGATACAAGTGGGCAATATACGTGAACAATCTGCCCTCTTTTCAAGGTAGAAACGAAAATAAGATTAATGACTGTATAGTCTTTGCGACTTAAAAACCTCTTATGGTTTACTTTTGGCAAAATTACTTTTATCGCCAGCCGATTCTACATTTTGAAGCACTGTCGAAGGTTCTCTCATTTTCAATGTTTCCATCGTAATTTATTTACCAAATTCAAGATCTCCCATAGGATGTATGTGTATGATTATTCTAGATGGATGTGAAAAACAAAACCCAAAACATATCTATTTATAGATTTTCTTATAAAATAGTTATTTACACATAGGGCGTCTTAAATTCGCAACGGTGGTAAATACTTTAAAGGCAGATAAAAATGAACGAATCACTTAAGGCACTGTTTACCTAAGAGGTAGGCTTCACTGATATTGAAGAAAAGGTCGTTTTACATCCTTGTCGAAGAATCCAATAATAATAAATATATTTTAACAACTCACACACAACCATCTGACCAAAACCGTTAGCTTATGCTATGATGATCTGACAACTGATAACCATATACATTTTTTTTATATAGATACTTTTACACACAGAACTAATATTTCTGATCATCACAGAAACATTAGTCCGGCTCAGCAGTAAGGTTTATTAACGACTAGACCAAGAGGCCAGTCACGATGATAGTCGTCAAGCCTTGTCGAAGGCCTTCCTTAAAAATTTTCGTCACTTGGATGGAGTTGGATGTTTGGTGGAGACCAATCTCACTGGAATAGCGCGATTGAGCTATCAATGGATTGGAGCCAATTGAATTTTCTTTTCGATGCTGAAGTATAAATTTGAGCCACAGCTAGAGCTGCTCTACTCTGACCCTAGTGGCCAATACAGCAGTCGTAAATAAGATAATACTTCCAGCCGCTGTCTAAATCCGAAATGTGAAGAAATCCTTAACCAATATCCAACTGGGCATTACCGCTATTATTCGCTGACAAATGCGGCCATAACCGTAAATTATGCCGGCCCGATGTACAGGCTGTGTTTATTCACACCATATCGTACTTATCATCGCCTGTCAACACTATTCTCATATAATAAAGCTGCTTTTGATGTGTTTGTGATTTTGTAGTTAGCAAGATGGCCCCTGGAATTTTGGTAATGTTTGTCAAGTTGCATAGGGGAAATTTGTTGTATCGTAATCACCATTTTGTACTAACCAGTCTTTGCTCATGTGACTATATTAGTAAGACATCAAATAACTTAGGAGTGGTATATTATTTTCTGTAATAAGGCACCTTGCGACTCCTGACCAAGTGGACTGATGTCCTGAAGAAAATAACGTTGGATTCTGAAGTCTCAGGACCGATCAGAGCGGCAGAAATTAAGAAAGGCCTCTGTTCTACATCCGAAGGTTGGCTGGATGAATATTTTCTGCTGAAATATCAACATAAGCTGCGCATTACCATTCGCTTGTTACCTTTAATTATGATAGCACTTAGCTGTTATTATTTATGTAATTAAATTTTATATTAGTGTGTATCATGTTGGCTTTCAATAAATAAATAAATACGTTATTTTGTCAGCATGCC